>CM059425.1:184935310-185172810 GCA_030390025.1 Squalus acanthias
AGGAGCTGAGTGGTCTTGGCAGAATCCAAACTGGGCATCAGTGAGCAGGTTATTGATGAGTAAGTGCTGCTTGATCGCACTGTTGATGACACCTTCCATCACTTTGCTGATGATTGAGAGTAGACTGATGGGGCGGTAAATGGCCGGATTGGATTTGTCCTGTTTTTTGTTGACAGGACATACCTGGGCAGTTTTCCACATCGTCGGATAGACGCCTGCGCTGTAGCTGTACTGCAACAGCTTGGCTAGAGGCGCAGCTAGTTCTGGAGCACAAGTCTTCAGCATGATAGCCGGAATGTTGTTGGGGCCCATAGCCTTTGCTGTATCCAGTGCGCTCAGCCGTTTGATATCACGTGGAGTGTATTGGCTGAAGACTGGCTTCTGTGATGGTGGGGACCTCAGGAGGAGGCCGATATGGATCATCCACTTGGCACTTCTGGCTGAAGATGGTTGCAAACGCTTCAGCCTTGTCTTTTGCACTCACGTGCTGGGCTCCACCATCATTCAGGATGGGGATATTCTTGGAGCCTCCTCCGCCCGTTAGTTGTTCAATGGTCCACCACCATTCACGACTGGATGTGGCAGGACTACAGAGCTTTGATCTGATCCGTTGATTGTGGGATCACTTAGCTCCGTCTATAGCATGCTGCTTCCGCTTTTTAGCACGCATGTAGTCCTGTGTTGCAGCTTCACCAGGTTCGCACCTCATTTTTAGGTACACCTGGTGCTGCTCCTGGCATGCTCTTCTACACTCCTTATTGAACCAGGTTGGTCCCCTGGCTTGGTGGTAATGGTAGAGAGTGAGGGATATGCCGGGCCATGAGGTTACAGATTGTGGTGGAATACAATTCTGCTGCTGCTGATGGACCACAGCGCCTCATGGATGCCAAGTTTTGAGCTGCTAGATTTGTTCTGAATCTATCCCATTGAGCACACAACACGACGGAGGGTGTCCTCAGTGTGAAGACGGGACTTCGTCTCCACAATGACTGCGGTGATCACTGCCACCAATACTGTCATGGACAGATGCATCTGCGACAGGTAGATTGGTGAGGACGAGCTCAAGTAGGTTTTTCCCCTCGTGTTGTTTCTCTCACCACCTGTCGCAGGCCCAGACTGGCAGCTATGTCCTTCAGGACTCGGCCAGCTCGGTCAGTAGTGGTGCTACCGAGACACTCCTGGTGATGGACATTGAAGCCCCCCACCCAGAGTACATTCTGTGCCCTTACTACTCTCAGTGCTTCTTCCAAGTGGTGTTCAACATGGAGGAGTACTGATTCATCAGCTGAGAGAGGGCGGTAGTCAGCTTGACCAGAAGCCATGAAACTTCATGGGGTCCGGAGTCAATGTTGAGGACTCCCAGGGCCACTCCTTCCCGACTGCATACCACTGTGCCGCCACCCCTGGCGGAAAAGGTATGATTCTGTGACTATGACTATGACTATGTCAGGTCTGTGGGACAGCTCTCCCAATTTTGGCACAAGTCCCCAGATGTTGGTGAGGAGGACTTTGCAGGTTCGACTGGGCTGGGTGTGCCATTGCAGTTTCATTCTTATGAATGTTTCGTTGCGGTTTGTTACAACTGAGTGGCTTGCCAGGCCATTTCAGTCAACCTCATTACTGTGGGTCTGGAGTCACATATAGGCCAGACCAGGTAAGGACGGCAGATTTCCTTCCCTAAAGGACATTAGTGAACTAGATGGGTTTTTACGACAATCCGGTCGTCACCATTACTGATGCTAGCTGTAAGATTTGGATCACAGGTACGACAATCCTGATTGTAGTTTTTTTTAATTCCATTACAGGAAACTCTTTCGTATCCGGCACCGACGGGACCGGGATGGTGCCGGTTGACTAAAAATTCCGGATAACGGAGAGGTATATCTACCGAGGCTATTTTTAACAAACAAAAATAAAAAAATCAAGCAATGTGCAGTATAATTGGGTACTCCCCAACAGAATGTTGTGTTAAATGGATGGTGGAAGATGCTTGATTAAGTACAGTAATGCCAGTTGAGGGTAATCCATAACTCTTTAATTACTTAACAGTAAAACAAAACTTATAAACGACTGTATACTGTAGTTTTCAGAGTATGAATTCTGCCGGTTATTAGAGAATTCCGGATATTTAGGTGCCGTTTAAACGAGAGTTTCCTGTATTAACTGAATTTAAATTCCCCAACTGGTGGGATTTGAACTCACGTCTCTGGATCATTTACTAGCCCAGTGACATTACCACTACGCTACCGTTCCCGCTGATAGAGAAGAGTAGGAAAGATTATCTGACCTATGGCTCCCTTTGAATATCAATGTCTTAAAAGGTAGTTTGTGTGATTACCCCAATTACAGCAGAGTATTTATGGTTGGCAAATGAGAATAAGTGAGCAATGTTAAGAAAGCTTCCCTCTTCTCTTCTGTCCATTCACCCCCTCCCCTCACTTACCTCTACCCAGCAGTCAATACTTGGCAGGGTACACTATTTCACAGACTAACAGCCCCCGAAGCACTTCAGCCAAGTAGCCATGTTTTATATGTTAAATACAAAGGTCAGTAGGCTATTTGACCACAGAGGCAGACCCAGACCTGACCTGGTGTCCAACAGAGTTCCTTGAGGAAGTGGGAACCTTGGCCAATTTCTCTGCTCCCCAGCCAGGATTGCCAAGGCCCCAGTCTTCTGCCTACTCCCTCCTAGTTTAGAATAAGCTAACTTAGTATACTTCTTGAAATATTGCTAAGTGATTAAACATTTCTTTTACAACCGGGACTGATCTTTTTGCTGATAAGCCAGCAAGCTACAACCAACATCAAGGATATTTATAGACTACTGCAACTGCATTATTGGAAAGGTTTGTGAGCACTGCCCCCTTGTGCAATTCTACTGAATAAAGCTAGAAACATTATATCACCACAAGTGACACGGAGATTCTTGCATGATCCTTTTCCAGTAATGGTTTGAGTGTAGATCAATTCTGGTCCAGCAAAGATATTGTTGAAACATACAACCTGGCAAGTAGTATGTCTTTGACAATTGACAGTGTGAGGCATGCAGGAAGCGAGTGAAGTGAAATGAAAATAACATTTCCAGATGCTGTATCCAGCCATAATTTGTATCTGCACCTACAAACCCTATCAATCAATCCACATCAGTATAGCTCAGTACAGTTAAAACATAGAATCTGAACGAGTTAAATTAAATTAAATACTTTCATTAAATATTTTTTTGTGGGGGGGGGGGGGGGTACTTTGATACCCTGATCTCCAAAGACTTTTGAGCTCGTCATGTCATAGGGAACTGCCAAAATGAAAAGAAGGTTGAAGCACTTATTAAGCAAGGGAATAAGGATAAGGCACCAGAATGTATTCAATTCCGATTTACAATGTTCTTTAGACTTCACTATTCCCTTCGTGATACACAGTCCTTATTACATTTTTTAGATTCAACTCAAGAGCTTGTGTCAGCTGTGGCTCAGTTGGTAGCACACTCGCTTCTGAGTCACAAAGTTGTGGGTTCCACTCCAGAGACTTGAACACAAAGCTAGGCTGACACTCCAGTGCAGTGCTGAGGGAGTGCTGCACTGTCGGAGGTGCCGTCTTTTGGATGAGACGTTAAACCGAGGCCCCGTCTGCTCTATTGCATGGCACTATTTCGAAGAAAAGCAGGGGAGTTATCCCCGGTGTCCTGGCCAATATTTATCCCTCAACCAACATAACAAAAACAGATTATCTGGTCATTATCACATTGCTGTTTGTGGGACCTTGCTGTGCGCAAATTGGCTGCCGCCTTTCCCACATTACAACAGTGACTCCATTTTAAGTAGTACTTCATTGGTTGCAAAGCGTTTTGAGACGTCCGGTGGTCGCGAAAGGCGCTATATAAATCCAAGTTTTCTTTCTTAACCCATGATTATGGAGGCAATGTGTTAAAAGTCTATGAACCATTTGCATTGTAAACTTTTTAAAACTTTATGATGCATGAAGTTATATCCCCTGGGAAGTCAATGAAGTAATAGTCATGAGAATCTCAACAGATTTGACAAAACTAAACCCAGGCAAGAGAAGAAAAACAAAGCGCTACACCAAGGCATGAAAAATTCCAACAGGTTCAGTACAAGACAAATGATAACGCACCAAGGCTCAAAAATTAAACCATGTTAAAGATAAGAGTTGCTAACAAATAAAGAAAAAAAATGAAATACTTTGTGGAAGACAGAGTCACATTTCTGGCTGATAATAGGGGGGGAAAGAAGTGGTCCAGTGACATTCATAGTAATATGGCACAAAAACAGCAGTGCAGATCATGTGACAAATCTAAGATTACGCTGGAGAATCTTACCAATAAAAAAAACCCCACAGCGCTGCAATTTACTTCTTGTCCATGAAAGGCAAGAACAGGATGCAAATGGCATTTGAAAAAAATCTTAAGCTGCAATATTACATGTATACAAGATTTTGGAATGAGGCATTATGACTTGGGTTAATCATTTTAGTATTATGTCAACAATCATACTTGCCCTTGGGCTGCTACAACTGGAATCCTCTCGCTGTAGGTCTGACGCCAGCACTGATCTCCTGATGGGCCCAAAAAGCGGGATTTATCTGCTGTCAGAACATTTGACAATTTCAATCTTGCTACTCCCAACAGCAAGTCTTTGGTCATTTTATCTTTGTGCCACACTTCAACCAACAAAGGTAACCTAAAAAACATTGAACAAATATGAATATATAGCAACTATAACATGCAACAGTCTGTTACATTTTTATTCCATTTATTTTCTTGGCTTCTTTAAGGCCAAGTTCAAATGATGACATTGCAAAGTTAGAATCTGAAATTAATTTGTTTTAAGACAACAAAAAAAAACCACATCAAGTTCGTAAGTAAGCCACAAAGGCAAAGAAAATGCCAGGTTCAATCCTTGATCTATGCTGAGTTAATTAATCCTGGATAATGTTGGCAGGAGTGGCCTCAGCACCTGTGGATGAAAAAAATTGTCCAGGAATCCCTTTTCTGATTGCTACTCAATTATTTTTCCTAGAGAGAGGAAAAAAAGACAGAAAAAGAATGAGAACTAGAGTGTGTGTGGGAAGTAGCATAAGTACACCAGGCCTGTCCCCAAAAGTTGAATAGCCCAACACACACGAATAATGACCACTCCTGTGTGATACTAGAACAGTCATGCATGAAAATACCCCAATAAGGAGTCAACACCTCCAGGAAAGGAAAGGAAATTGACATTTTAAAAAGATTGGCCCGTAATTTGCGGTCAATGGCGAAAGCAAAGGCATTCACCACTTGCCCCGAAGTAAGCGTCTCATAAAGATCTTGATCTCTGTGGCGAGAAGTTCGGCTTTTCCAACACAGTTGAAGTCAGCGCAAGATAATGGGGAATCCCTAACGCGAGCTGCTGTGATGTCAACAAACTGTCTGAGAAATCTGCATTGTAATTAACTGCTTAGACAGAGAACCAGGAAGTGAGTAAGCTCCTTTGATTCTAACATTTTAAAAATGTTAGAGCAAACAAAGATTGGGTCTTTCACATGGGGGAAAGGTAAACCTGAAATAAAGATGAACAAAGTTTAAAAAATGAAATTTTTTTTTAATTTATTTTTTTAAAGTTCCTTAAAAAAATGTAATCTTTATTAAAATGGATAAATTTGACACTCACAAAATTAAAGTTAGTTTTTCAGGGCCATGTTTGTTTAGCAGTCAATACGCTGTTAAAAACCCAGTTACACCTAATCCAAAAGGGTCTAACATTTAATAGGGTACTTTAACAGCGATATTACCGCAGAAGAGACGAAGTTTTCGTCTGATTCCCCTGATAACACTGATTGCTGGTTGTTTTGGCGGGGGGGGGGGGGGGGGGGTCCACAGCGCAGCCAGTGTCAGAGCAGTGAATGACTGACAACAACTTCAGGATTTCCATGTTAGGATGCACATGCGCTACACCCTGACGTTGCGGTCAGTTTCAAAGGGGTAATAACAGCGAACGCTGTTCATTTGCTGTTATTGCCCATTGCAAATTCCAGGCCATTTTTTTTGACATCTGACAAACAGTATACAGTGACCTCTGCTCTTTCTGATGTCTATTAATGACTTGGACGAGGGTGTATATGCCATAATTTCAAAGTTTGATGATGACATAAAAGTCAGAACTGTAGCAAACAGTGAGGGGGATAGTAACAGACTTCAGGAGGATATGGACAGACTGGTGAAATGGGTAGACACAAAGCAGATGAAATTTAATAGAGAAGTATGAAGTAATGCATTTTTATAGGAAGAATCAAGAGAAGTAATATAAACTAAGTTACAATTTTAAAGAGGGTGCAGGAAAAGAGGGACATGGGGCTGTTCATACATAAATCTTTGAAGGTGGCAGAACAAGTTGAGAAGGGTGTTAAAAAAAAAACCCACAGAATCCTTGACTTTATAGAGACATATGACGGAATTATTAGCCGGAGACTTGCTGCAAGCGGGGATGGGGGCCGGTACAGCGCAGTCTGGGTTTCCCCGCATGCTGTAGCGTGACGACACAGAGAGGTTCCCCGCCTGGAAGTCAGTCTGATTGACTGGCTGGTTTCCAATCAGGCGGGGAACGCTGGACAAGAGGCCGCAGTCCCAGGTAAGTGCGATCCCAAACCCTGGGGGTACAATTCGGGAAGGTGGGAAGAGCTTGCGGGGCCAGGAGGAAGCCCTCCTGCTACTCCCAGCCCACAAGGAGTGCTCCCCGAGGCTGTCCTCTCCTCACTGCAACTGCCAGGATTCCCGAGGCCCGGGAACCCCGGCAGGCCACAGGTAAACCTGCACAGCAGGTTAAATCAGGGGCTTCCAGCCTCATTACCATATTTAAAATGCCAACCTGCCTCCTGGGAGCAGATTGGCTGTCTGCCCCCGTGCCACCTCTGTTAAAACCGGAAGTGGGCAGGTTAGGGTCAGGATTCAGATTTTTCACACTTTAACCTCCCACCTGACCCCAACCCACTTGTTTTTTGGGGTTACAACTCCCCCCATATGGAGTACAAAAGCAAGGAAATTATGCTAAACATTTATAAGTCACTAGTTAGGCCCCATCTGGAGTATTGTGTCCAATTCTGGGCACCACACTTTAGGAAGTCAAGGCCTTAGCAAAGCTGCAGAAGAGATTTACTAGAATGGTACCAGGAATGTGGGACTTCAGTTATGTGGAGAGACTGGAGAAGCTGGGGTTGTTTTCCTCAGTGCAGAGAAAATCAAGGGGATATTTAATAGAGGTGTTCAAAATCATGAAGGGTTTTGATAGAGTAAATAAGGAGCAACTGTTTCTAGCAGAAGGGTCAGTAGCCTGAGAACACAGATTAAGGTAATTGGCAAAAGAACCAGAAGCAAGATGAGACGACATTTTTTTTGCAGCGAGTTATGAATCATAGAAAGTTACAGCACGGAAGGAGGCCATTTCGGCCCATGGTGTCTGCACCGGCCAACAAAGAGCTATCCAGCCTAATTCCACTTCCCAGCTCTTGGTCCGTAGCCCTGCAGGTTAGAGCATCCCAAGAGCACATCCAAGTACTTTTTAAATGTGATGATGTGGAGATGCCGGATAAATCTGTTGGACTATAACCTGGTGTTGTGCGACTTCTCATTTTTAAATGTGGTTAGGGTTCCTGCCTCTACCACCCTTTCAGGCAGTGAGTTCCAGACCCCCACAACCCTCTGGGTGAAGAAATTTCCCCTCAAATCCCCTCTAAACCTTCCCCCAATTACTTTAAGTCTGTGCCCCCTGGTTTTTGACCCCTCTGCGAAGGGAAATAGGTCCTTTCTATCCACTTTATCTATGCCCCTCATAATTTTATACACCTCAATAAGGTCTCCCCTCAGCCTCCTCTGTTCCAAGGAAAACAGACCCAGCCTATCCAGTCTTTCCTCATAGCTAAGATTCTCTACTCCCGGCAACATCCTTGTAAATCTCCTCTGTACCCTCTCTCGTGCAATCACATCTTTCCTGTAATGTGGTGACCAGAACTGCACGCAGTACTCTAGCTGAGGCCCAGCTAGTGTTTTATACAGTTGAAGCATAACACCCCTGCTCTTGCCTTTATTAGCCGTGGCATAGAATACAAGCATTCTGTACGCCTTCTTAACCACCTTATCTACTTGGCCGGCTACCTTCAGGGATCTGTGGACATGCACTCCAAGGTCCCTTTGTTCCTCTACACTACTCAGTGTCCTACCATTTAATGTGTATTCCCTTTCCTGGTTAGCCCTCCCCAAATACATTACCTCACACTTCTCCAGATTGAATTCCATTTGCCACTGTTCTGCCCACCTGACCAATTTATTGCTATCTTCCTGCAGTCTACAGCTTCCTTCTTCAGTATCAACCACAAAGCCGATTTTAGTATCATCTGCAAACTTCTTAATCATGCCCCCTATATTCAAGTCAAGATCGTTGATCTATACCACAAAAAGCAAGGGACCTAGTACTGAGCCCTGCGGAACCCCACTGGAAACAGCCTTCCAGTCACAAAAACACCCATCAACAATTACCCTCTACTTCCTGCCTCCGAGCCAGTTTTGAATCCAACTTAACACTTTGCCCTGGATCCCATGGGCTTTTAACTTCGTGACCAGTCTGCCATGTGGAACCTTATCAAAAGCCTTGCTAAAGTCCATATACACTACATCAAACGCACTACCCTCATCTACCCTCCTTGTTACCTCCTCAAAAAATTCAATCAAGTTTGTCAGACATGACCTTCCCTTAACAAATCCGTGCTGACTATCCTTGATTAATCCGTGTCTTTCTAAATGAAGATTTATCCTGTCCTTCAGAATTCTTTCAATAATTTTCCCACCACCGAGGTTAGGCTGACTGGCCTGTAATTACTCGGTCTATCCTTTTCTCCCTTTTTAAACAAGGGTACCACATTAGCAGTCCTCCAGTACCACACCTGAAGCCAGAGAGGATTGGAAAATGGTCAGGGCCACTGCTATTCTTCCTTTGCTTCGCTTAACAGCCTGGGATACATTTCATCCGGGCCTGGGGATTTATCCACTTTTAAAGCTGCTAAACCCCTTAATACTTCCTCTTTATTTCATATAATATTTCACACTCCTACCCCCCCCCAATAGCAATGTCTGCTTCACCTCTCGCCTTTGTGAAAACAGACGCAAAGTATTCATTAAGAACCCTACCAACGTCTCCCGCCTCCACACATAGAAAACCCTCATGATCCCTAATAGGCCCTACCCTTTCTTTAGTTATCCTCTTACTCTTAATACATTTATAAATGTTATGATGATCTGGAATGCGATGTCTGAAAGGGTGATGGAAGCAGATTCAATAATAAATTTCAAAAGAGAATTAAATAAATACTTGAAGGGGAAAAGTGTGCAGGGCTATGGGGAAAGGGCAGGAGAGTGGGACTAATTGGATAGCTCCTTCAAGAAGAGCTGGCACAAGCACGATGGGCAGAAAAGCCTACTTCTGTGCTGCATCATTCCAGGATTCTAACAAAACTATTTGATGTAAATAACATTTTTCAAAACTAAAACCATATTTAGCCATTAGCTTTCATTGCATTTTTCTGCTTTGTTGACCTTGTACGAAAGGCTGATATTTAGTAGACGAGAATCATATACATATAAATTCAAGTGCAGCCATTGACCAAATAATATTACCCATAATTACTCCTGGGTAACTAAAAAGCTAAGACTTGTTCAGAATGCAGCTGCAAGGACAGTCAAAAGCAGTTTTTGCTAAGCTTTGATAACAAACAGCCACAGGCTGCGAGTGAAGTTTAAATTGCTAAAAAATCATATTATGATGCTAAGTAGAAATTAGAATTCGCTTACCAAAACTAATTGCAACAATATTTCAAGGATAATTAGTATAAGGACATAAAATGAGAGATCTCATGCAAGTTAAAGTATTTATCTGGTAGATTAAAGTGAGATAGTCTGGATACCTCAAGACTAGTGAAACAGCACTGATAGGGGCCCTTGGTATAGAAAGGCCTTGTACTGCTTGAAGCTAGAAATGAAAGAGATGGTAAATTCCAACGGGGTGAAGAACTACAAACAAGATAAAGACAGCAGGATTAGGGTCGACGGAAAAATACTGGAAAGGCGGGATGCTACCTTAGTCTGAGTGACAATGATATTTTGACCATTAGAACCAATTAAAAAAGGTGATTTTGTTAAAGACCATATATGGACACTGGCCAAACCACCTTTTGATAAAAGGGTTAAAACCTCGATACTCAAAGAACAACTTTACAGATTTACTGCGAGAACAAAGGAACAGACTTAAGACGACGTCATCTGTGTCCGAGAGGTTCCAGAGACCAAGGGCTGCGAGCTACTCGTTAAAACTATCGCCTAATATTAAGTATATTACGCTGTAAGCTTAATAAATCTTGATCTATTGCTCAAACATACTGGCTGCTGCCTATTGGTGTCTTGTCCAAGAACTCAGATCATGAAGATCTTACAACCTGAATATTTTCAGCAGTGTAACAAGGTGCGTCAGGAAACCCAAAAGAAATATATATTGAGACTGGCAAGGTGAGCATAATTTGCAGCTTTGTCGTTATGTGGGGTAGAATAAAACACATTAAAATAATGTAGTTTCCTACATTACAACAGTGACTACACTTCAAAAGTACTTCATTGGCTGTAAAGCACATTGGGTTGTGAAAGGAGCTATATAAATGCAAGTTTTTCTTTCTATCGTGTTGGATAATGGTACCTGAAAAAGGTATCTTGCAGTTGATGAGGTAGTGCTGCAAAATCAAATGCGCAAAATGATTGAGGAAACATTACTTCCATGTTTTTCTTCACTTCCACTGGAGGATTCGTCATGATTGGGGCCGCAGTACCAAAAAATGGGTACGAGTACCTGATCAGCAAATTGAAGGGAAAAAAGTGCTCAGTTAGTACACCATGGAATCTTCACTAGAAAATAAGTAGACTTACATCTAGAGATTTATCAACGGAACTAGAACATTTTTAGATCTGGTTCAACATTTTATTTAATCTGAATATACACACTGCATGATGTAAAAGCACAGTTAAGCCATGGACTGTTTAAGCATTCAGCCAACTAGACTAGAGTGAAAAAATTAGATTAGTAATGTTATAACTGAACTTTACCAACCATCAGCTCAGTGTGCAAGCAGTAAAGGAGGCAAATGAGAGCTGAAGGTGTATAGCCAGAGACACAAAATAATGTGGGACGTTAACACTGAGCCTTTATAGAACATAAGAACATAAGAAACAGGAGCAGAGTAGGCCATACGGCCTCTCGAGCCTGCTCCACCATTCAATATCATGGCTGATCATCGACCTCAACTCCACTTTCCTGACAGATCTCCATATCCCTTGATTCCCCTGGAGTCCAAAAAATCTATCTCAGCCGTGAATATATTCAAAGACTCAGCATTCACAGACCTCTGGGGCAGAGAATTCCAAAGATTCACAACCCTCTGAGTGAAGAAATTCCTCCTCATCTCAGTCTTAAATGGCCTACCCCTTATCCTGAGATTATGCCCCCTAGTTCTAGACGCTCCAGCCAGGGGAAACAACCTCTCGGCATCTACCCTGTCAATCCCCTTCAGAATCTTGTATGTTTCAATGAGATCACCTCTCATTCTTCTAAACTCCAGAGAGTATAGGCCCATTCTACACAATCTCTCATCATAGGACAGCCCTCTCATCCCAGGAATCAATCTAGTGAACCTTCATCGCACCGCCTCCAAGGCAAGTAAATCCTTCCTTAGATAAGGAGACCAAAACTGTGCACAGTACTCCAGGTGTGGTCTCACCAAGGCCCTGCCCAAAGCTCAGTTCCACCTGGAAAACTATGCACATTCTGGTCACCATAATTCAGTGGGGGCATTTTGGCATTGGAAAGAGTGTATAAAGGATAATAAACAAACAGGCATCTAAGCCAAAAGGAGTGACGAAGGAAACTAGGAAAGTTTACACTGGAGAAAAAGCAGCTGAGAGGGAAGCTCAAAGTTTCCAAGATTCTACAGGATATAGATAAACTAAATGTTAATAAATTGTTTGACATAACTGTAAACTTCAACCCAAATATTTATCTGCTCATCAAGAACCACTCCCAGAAGTGAGCCTCATTCAAATTCAAGAGGAAACTGGATAATTTTTTTGGTGAAAGAAGCAACTGAAGTCAAGTACTTCTGAACTTTGGGATCAAACAAGATAGTCCTTTCCAATCCCATACATTCCAACCATTTGTAATCATGTGCATTCCACAAACTGTCTAGGAATACAAAGAAGAATACAAATGCTGGAAACATACAGCGGTCAGCCAGTAGCCATGGAGAGAATAGAGGAGCAATATTTCAGACCACATCCAGCCCAAAGCTTTGTCTGCTCTCTCCACGTATGCTGACTAATCCATCTATTTCCAGTATTTTCCATTTTCACAAAATAATTATGGGTGATGAGGACATTTGGCTCATCTTAGTGCATCTATCCAGAATGGTCCTAAAGTTCCCCATGTGCAATATACAATTGGTTCTTAAACAATTCCAGGGTTTTACCTTTCTGATTCTATCCATGAGTCCTTTCCATTAATTGACCACTCTTTTGGTTAAGAACTTCCTAATATTAGTCCTAAATTTGCCCTTTACCATTTTGAACTCTTGGGCCCTTGTCCTACCCTTGCAATTTAAATAAATATTCTGCATTTACTTTTTCTATACCATTTATTATCTTATGTACCTCCAAGAACATTTCTCAGACACCTCCTTTCAAGCCTGTCTTTCATCATAGCTCACCTCTAACACGGGATCAGCTCTGCTCTGCACTGCCTCCAACACTCAAAATGTATCCCTTTTGTCTGAGTAACCAGAACTGGACACAGTATTCAAGATTTGATCTGACTAGTGCACTGCACAATTCATCGTTGACTTGCATTCTACTGATTTAGCTATGTAGTTGACCATTCTATTAGCATTGTTAATCTGCATTGGGTGGACATGTTTAGTGTTGAGTCTAAGACTCATGTCTCTTTCAACCTCATCCTTAGCTTTTAACGCCTTTTAACGCCATTTATACAGCATGTGTGTTGCTCATTTTTCCTTCCTATGTGCAATACTTCACACATGCATTAATTTTTACCAACAATTTTGTCTACTTACATATTTTGTCCAACTCATTGCCCAATTCCTGATCTGCCTCCTTAAATTCCATTGCCCTTCCTAGTTTTGGATCATCTGCAAATTTGACCAATTTACATTGAGTTTGAGTCCAAGTCACTAATGTAAATTAGAAATGGTCATCCCAACACCGATCTCTGGGCACCCCACCCAGTAATTCCCCCAGTCTGATGCAAATCTATTTCTCTACCCTTCAGTCAATTTATTATCAATACACAACATATACCCTGAATTCCCACAGCTTTGACCTTAACTACAGTCCTTTGTGTGGAATCTTGTCAAATACCTTCTGAAAGTCCAAGTACAACAGATTGTACGGCTTACCACAGTCCAGTTGGGTGTCACTTCCTCAAAGATGTCAAGGAGGCTGGCCAGTTCTTTCATTGCTTCAATTTGAGCTAGATTCAAACTCAGGCCCCATAGGTAAAAGATTATGTGCTGACTAACTGCCCTGCTACACTACTCAGACCCCAGTTCATGCCCTGAAGACACAAGGAAGCTTTCTGTGTTAGGCAGATTATATTTTAACGGATTCATTTGGCACACCAATTCACATTGTCAATGACAATTTGCTGGTTGTGTGGGGACTTCAGAATATTTTTACACTTTTAAGGTTGAACTTAAACTTGAAGTCTTGCACTTATGTTACAGCCACAGGTCAACTTCTGAAACAAACTATTAATTTACATTTACTGCAGAATTAGAAACTGATCCAGTTTTATTAGCTAACCTTTTCACGCAGTAGTCCAGATTCAAATCTCAAATTAATTTACTTCATCACAGCTAGTGAGCAGGATAACAACACCATCATATTATTGTACAAAGCAAAGTCTTAATCAAAATCATTACTTTAGTCTTTGGATAGCATTGTTGACCTTTGAGACGTCAAGAAAGTAATTTTTTTTTAAATTGAAGTTATTGTTAAATTACATGGCAACATTTTGACTTAACAGCACCAAGCAGGTAAGTTATACTTTAACAATTAACCACTGGCAATGTGTATAGCTATACACAAGATTGCCAACGATTAATTGTTATAAATGATAATTCTCCTGCTCAGTGCCATTAGTCTAAAATATTAACTCAAGAAAACACTAAAGAGATTGCCACTTCAAAAAGAACTAAATATATACAATTTTACAAGCACTTAGATATCGCGCAGAAGCATTTATGTCTAAAAGCTTCAATGCATATTAATTACAGGAGCAACCCAACAGACCTTCCAGAGCCAAGTATTCCTATTAATTCCATCCAGAATAGCAATTAAACCAACCATCGAGAACAAAAACCATTAAATGACATTCCACTTCTAATTATCAACTTGTGGCTTTTTTTCTGTCAAGTTACCTTTTTTTTCCCCTCAACCGCACTCCTCCAAGCTGTAGTTAAGAAGATGGGCAGACAAATCACACCCAAACTCAAATATACTCTTCTGTAATGAGTTAATAACTAACTTTCCTTTTCTGTCTGTTAAGAAGCTGGTTCTTCCACTACCTACAAATCAGCCCCCAAGTCAGTCAACATTCAATTTCAGCAAGCACATGAACTATAGCTTCCTCAGCTAGTTCTGGGTGGCCATGATTATTCTTGTATCCAGATATGGATCTCAGCAGCAGTATCACATGATTCTCTCATCTCGTTGACTCCTGGTCCCTTTTGGACACCGTCTATTCTTTTGAATGTGGAGGGCATCAAACAGCTTTTATATGCCTGTATTGATGCCTATACACAATCAGCAGTGCAGTGGGCAAAGTGGATAGCAAAGGTGATGTGTTGAAGAATAGATGTAAATCAGCACTCAAATCTACAGTTAAATATTGTTATCTACATTGCCATGACTGGAAGTGTTTTTGTACTTTACATAATACAGATAATGAGACACAAATATAAGTAGAAAGACCTTTACCTTGCTATACAGTTTACGGCAAAACTGACATCCAGCTGTCCAATACTTCTTATGTCCAAGGCAAAGCAGAAATGGTGTGCAGATGCTGGAATGGAGATCTTTGGTGCTGATGTAGACTCAGATAAATTGGAAATGGGAGCTGGACCAAACTGTGATTCCATTGCAGAAACTGGTACCATTAGAAGTCCAAAAAATACGATAAATGTAACATTTAATTTTCACACTTACGACAGTGAAATGTGTCTATCATGCAATGTAACACCATAAAAACTTCTACCAAAGTCTCATAATCAAACACCCTTATGCCAGGTACAGTATGGACGATGTAAAGCTTGCTGTATACTATAGGACAACTTAAAGTTTATGAAGTTCTTGGAAGTACCAATGGAATGCCCAGGCACACTTTTTTTTTTAAACCAGGTTGCAGCTACATAGGCTACAAAGCTCAAGCAGCATGATATTAACTTATGGAGATGGTCTCAACTCTGGCTTCAGCACATTCAAGCGTCAGATCAGCAACCTAACTTGAGTTATACTGCTACTTTCACAGTAATATGTACTCAAAATCATTTTGTATTGACACGAGACATTATATGGACAGCTTCAAGTTCTTTCCTAAACCAGACTTCACTAAACATACAACATCTTGTCCATTACAAAATAACCCTTGAAAATCCTGTAGTCAAATACCTGGTAATTTAACATGCCAATGAAAAAGTGGGGTGCAATTTTCCTTTTAGACATAAACCAGTAACTTGAACATGTGACAATGCCTACCCCTTTCCAGAAAAAACAGCCTCACTCAGGAGCATGGCACTGCATTTAAAATCTTATAATCTGATAATTAAAAAAAATTAAATGCACTGAATTCAAAATGACAAACATCTCAAAAGACATGGTTTGTCATATACCAGATTTGCACAATATTCTGAGAACAATGCACATGGCAGTCCATTAGATTTTCATGACTATAATTGAACAATCTACAAAAATTTAATAACTACACACTTATTTTCCTAGTTTTGTGAAGCTGCCACTTGTACTATAATGCACCAAGATCATTCAGCAGAGAGTAATTTGAGACTTCATTACACATTTAACAATAAACAAAACAGTAAACAGAAGTCACACAATTCTATCTTTTTCAACAAGAAAATTATACATTATATACTACTGCCTCCTCAAAAGACTTCCCTTTAGGCCAAAAGGATAATCAATGAGCAGACTTTTGCCCAACTGCTGAAAGGCCTACTCTGTGCTTCACTATCCAGAAGTACATTTGCACCAAGGCAAAGCAATGTGAGCCTACAATTCAAAATTTAGTAGGTATGTTGTAATACAATGAAACTTACTTGTATACCTTGGGACTGGAAAGAAATTTAACTCTTAAGGTGTCATGATATACAGCACAAATGAAAGAAATTTAAACTGATATTCTGCAAAGCAGGTTCAGATACAATAATTATCCAAGAAAATATAGAACTTTGTAGCAAGGGCTGAAAAAAAGTGCTGTACATTGTTATTGAAGCTTGAAGAGTAGAAAAAGATAGCCTCATGACACAGTGATAGTTACCAATAAATATTTTCAGCCGAGGAAACAATTTCTTATGTTCTTAAAAGGCATTTGCTCGTTTCGGCTCATGTTATGCATTATTACACTATTCCCAGCTGAGAGAGAGGTGGCCCTCCCTGTTCGAATGCCTCTTCCAAGTGTACTTAATCAGCAAGAGCAATTATTTGCCTTCCCTTCTGGAGAAAGCCTGCTCACTCGGCTGCAGAAAGTTAGAAATTCATTATAGATACGAAACCGCTTTCAACCATTTTCACCCCCTCCCCCAATTTTCCCTCCTCCTTTCCCAAAGGCGTTGACACTTGCTGGGGTACAGTCCCACGAGAAGCTCAATGTCCACATGTACACTCTTTCTAGCAAGGACAAATCAGATGCAAGAACCCCCAATTGATTTTTCCCCTTCCGAGTGCAGGACAAATCATAGTGCCCCGTGTGCTACCCCAGCTGAGATTAATTCATTTAGCAGAGTTTAGGAATTTGGTGCTTCTGGTCTACGTAGTCTTGTGCATTCTACTATCCTTACCGTAAAACTTAAATACGTAGCAGATTTAGTATTTGATAGGGAGACGTAACTGCATGAGAATCCACTGATAAATGTGTGTTCTCCCAAAATGTATTACCTCACATTTATCCACATCAAACTGTATCACCACAAGACTAATATATTGTGACAATATATTAACAAGACCCTTTAAACAATTTTATGCAAATAGTCAGACAGAACTGAACCTCACCTCACCTTGGGAAGGTTTAACAGGTTGAGATGAATGTGCTTTGGAATAAAATGCTGATCCAGCTTGCTGTTCAAAGTGTTGTTTGCCTATACCCTCACCAGAACCAGGAATCACTGCAAGAAAGAAAAAGGTAATGATCATGAATGGAAATACATATATTTTGCCTGAAATTCAATTCAGCTGCCCTCTAATTAGCATCAGTAATTTCCGACAAGCTATAATTAACTGGATTCGCCCATTTAGGGCATTGGGACAGACCAAGTTAACTAAGCATCACAACAGTGCTCTCGTGAGCAACACCACAGACATCTGGTGGCCATTTCAAATTATGCCTTGTGATATGTTGCATTAAAAATCACAGAAATAATACATTCCAGCACTTTTTACTCACCATTTTGGGTCGCCTTGTTCTCTTCTTCCTGCAGACTATTCGCCTCATTTTCTGTTGCCTGATCTCTGCTGGGAGGGGAATCACTGCGCTCAGGAGACATGCTTCCAGCATTAACGGTCTTAGGCCTTTGTTCAGGAATGGAGGACTTAACAGTTTGAGGAGAAACAATTCTCTGCATCACTGGAGACTTGGGTTCAGGTTCCGTTTTAACTGGACTAGATGGCTTTTAAAAAATTGTGTTTAGTCAACAGCAGAAAATGCAAATTCCAAACAGCCATATCATATATATCCATAATCATAATGTACAAAATGCCAAGACTTAAAATGAGGGCTGAAGATTCAGCATTAAGGTCCATTCATCACTGACATTTAGCTAATTAGGTAACAAATACCATTGTGTCACCTCCGAGGAGTTTCAATTCTTCATTAATTCGATTAGCACATCAAAAAATACAGCAATATTTTTTAAAACTTCAAAACAATTCCTAATTATTGTTCAGTTATCAAATACCTTTCGCTGCATTGAACTCCTTTTTACGAAACATATCTGATCATTCTAGTTAAAGCTAAATTTATTATGAAGTACATTACAGAATAATTTAGTACTAACCATTTGATGTAGTCCCGCAGCATGCAGTCAAGACCAGTGTGGGCTTCAGAGGGAGCAGGATAATTGGACTAGAGTGTGCAGCTGTACTACAATCACCATTTTAATGTCATAATGTATTCATATTTTCAATTCTAAATTCCTATCGCACATTTATAATGGAAACTGTAAATGTGAATTGGTCATGCTGTAATTACGCATTCCAGTTAGTGGTGGCACTGCAGCACCTCCATTGGTAGGAGGGTGTAATTAAAGTGTGACAACTCTTCAAAAGGTAGTTTCCATTATAAATGTAGACATAGGAATATATAATGGAAAAGTTGACAGGAAGGGTGTGCAGCTGCAAGTCTTTTAATCTATTAAGATAGATGGATGGATGCATTGGTAATATTTTAAATCCTCAATACCTTTTTGCAACATACAGTATTTACAAACCATATATCTTAACGGCCCCACCCCACCCCCACAATTACAATCCACAGAAAATATCCAAAGAAACCATTATTGCTATCCTTACAGGTTTAGAGTAATGAAAGTTTGACCAGAAACAACCACAACAGAGAAAATAGTATCAAAAATCAAACTGAAAACTGTAGTATCAAACAATAACTACCTGAGAATGTATTCCTTCTTTCCTAAGAGTTACTGACACTCCCACAGTAGGGGACAACTCAAGTGGCAGAGGAGGCACCTTTTGTTTTGCTTTGTTTGGTGGCACCAAAGTAAATGCTCCTTCAACTGCTACAGGATGCTGATCTATTTCTTGGTCTCCTTTCAATAATCCTGCAAATGAGATCTCTGTGCTGCCCAGGGACCTGTCTCCACAGCACAAATGAATCTGAAGTTTAAAAGAAAAGACAAACTTCAGTATCAATGAATGTATTTAAATTCACCATCCAGAGACATTACTACACATTACACACTTTCATATCCCATGTTTAAAATACCTCAGATAATTACCATCCCCTGTAATTATTTGTCAACAGTAGGAGGCGATTTTTGACAATTTAATGGGTGACAAACATCCACAAAAAATTAATGCCCCACAAAATATCCTGTTAATTTGTCATTATTAAAATTCCTTCCTAAAATTTCACAAATAAGCCACATTGAAGATAATGCATTCCCCACTATTTTATGCTTTGCATTTTAGGTGTTAAGTAATTTTGGTAGAAATTTTGCTAAACAATTGTTTGGGGTCGTTATTCTGCAAGTAGCTAATACAAAAACAGATTTGGAAGGTTCCAGGTTCAATCTCCAGGCTAAGCCGAGATAGCTGGCCTCATTCAGGGTGAAAGAAGAAGTGATGCAATTGCATTCCGTGCCCTTGGGTTATGGGAAGAAAAAAAAAAGCCCGGTTCCCACTCCTGATTGCTACCCAACAAAGCTTTCTGTAAAGTGTTGCGTGTGTGGATATCAGAGCAGGAAAGGAACAAGATCGACCATGATGGCGCCTACCGACATTCACCAATATAGATCCCAATGAACAATGTCTACTTAGTGCAGTACCAGAGATTCATGGAACAGATTCCAAACAAGCAACACCTTCAGGAAAGGAAAAGGGAGATTGGCAACTAATGAAGTTATGTCTTATACATGAGGAAAACCGTGCAAAATTTGGGGTAATCGACAAATGTCTTCCATATGTTATATTTAATTTAGTTTCTTGGAAACCAGTTACAACTTACTTATGATTTCAACTAAGCGACAAAATACAAGATGACATTAATGAACTTACAGAATGGGCAAATAAATTTCAATATAGATAAGTGTTGAGTAGGAACAAAGTAACAGGAGTAGGCCACTTAGCCTCTCGAGCCTGTTTCACCATTCAATGAGATTATGGCTGATCTGCGATCTAACTCCATATACCCGTCTTTGCCCCATATCCCTTAATATGGTGGTGCATTTTGGTAAGAGGAATAAGGAAGCCACAGACTCCTTGGAAAATAGGAGTCCAAATGGGGTAGAGGAGCAAAGGGATCATGGGGTACACATTGACATTGTTAAAAATAGCAACGTAAGTTAACAAGGCCATGAAAATGCAAACAAAGCACTGAGGTTCATTTCTAGAGGAATAGAATTGAAAAGCAGGGAACTTAGGTTAAACTTGTATAAAACCTCAGTTAGATCATACTTAACTTTACAGTTCTGGTCGCCATAGTACAAAAAGGATTTAAGAGGATACCAGAACTGAGGTTATAACTAATCAGGAAAGACTGAACAGACTGGGGCTCTTTTCTCTAGAAAATAGAGGGCCTGAGACTCCTATCTAAGTCACAAATGACATCCTATGTGACTGTGACAAAGGTAAACTATCCCTCCTTGTCCTTCTCGACCTGTCTGCAGCCTTTGACACGGTTGACCACTCAATCCTCCTCAAATGCCCCTCCACTGTTGTCCAGCTGGGTGGGACTGCACTTGCCTGATTCCATTTTTATCTATCAAATCGTAGCCACAGAATCATCTGCAATGGCCTCTCTTTCCGTTCCTGCATCGTTACCTCTGGTGTCCCCCAAGGATCTATCCTTGGCCCCCTCCTATTTCTCATCTACATGCTGCCACTTGGCGACATCTAAAAACAGTGTCAGTTTCCACATGTATGCTGTCGACACCCAGCTCTACCTCACCACCACCTCTCTCGACCCCTCCACTGTCTCTAAATTGTTAGACTGCTTCTCCGACATCCAGTACTGGATGAGCAGAAATTTCCTCCAACTAAATATTGGGAAGACCGAAGACATTGTCTTCAGTCCCCACAACAAACTCCATTTCTTAGCCACCGAATCCATCCCCCTCCCAAGCACCTGTCTGAGGCTGAACCAGATTGTTGGCAACCTTGGTGTCATATTTGACCTTGAAATGAGCTTCCGACCACATATCCGCACAGTAACCAAGACCGCCTATTTCCACCTCCGTATCATCGCCGACTCCACCCCGCCTCAGCTCATCTGCTGCTGAAACCCTCATCCATGCCTTTGTTACCTCTAGACTATTCCAACGCATTCTTGGCTGGCCTCCCACGTTCTACCCTACGTAAACTATAGGCCATCCAAAACTTGGCCTTCCATGTCCTAATTCACACCAAGTCCCGTTCACCCAACACCCCTGTGCTCGCTGACCTACATTGGCTGCCGGTTAAGCAACGCCTCAATTTCAAAATTCTTTATCCTCATTTTCAAAACCCTCCATGGCCTCGCCACATCTCTAATCTCCTCCAGCCCCCACCCCCGCCCCCCCAAGCTGCCAAAGCCCCAAGCTCTGGACTTCCTTCCCTAAACCTCTCCGCCTCTCTACCTCTCTTTCCTCCTTTAAGATGCTCCTAAAACCTACCTCTTTGACCAAGCTTTTGGTCATTCTGCCCTACTAGCCCCTTATGTGGCTCGGTGTCAAATTTTGTTTGATAACGCTCCTGTGAAGTGCCATGGGATGTTTTACTACGTTAAAGGTGCTATATAAATACAAGTTGTTGTTGGAGATGGATTCTTACGACAATTTAATCAACTTTGAAAAACTTCGCACTCAAACTTTTTGGACGAACTCGGAACTAAGGATCCAGGGAATCACCCATCATGGAAAACATCCTTAAATCATCGCGTCTTGACTTGGACCCAAACACCCCAGCAGCCGGTAAGGTGTGGAAACACTGGTATCGCACGTTTGACAATTTTCTCGAATATTGCAAGGCTGATGATGACTCAAAATTGCGGATACTCATCAACTGTGTCACCCCGAATGTATTTCAGTATGTCGAAAAATGGGGCAGTTACGAGGAGGCAATTCGGACGCTTAAAAGACTATATACTAAGACACCGAATGAGGTCTATGCCAGACATCTACTAGCTACAGCCCAACAAGGGCCGGAGGAATCCATTGATAAATTCCTCCAAGAGCTTCGCAGACTTAGTATGGACTGTAACTTTCAGGCGGCCTCAGCTGAGCTGTACCGTGAAGAAATGATCCGTGATGCTTTCATCTGCGGGCTTGCCTCCCCATTTATACGCCAGCGTCTACTGGAAAGTAAGACACTAGAGCTTCAGAGAGCTTATGACATGGCTTGCTCTCTAGATCTGGCAAAAAGGAATGCAGACCTTTATACAGTGCCCAGACCTCGGTCTGCTGCCTTAACTACAGTCAGGCAATTTAAGAGGCCACAGGTGAACTCTATTAGGGAGGACTTTATCCCTCACGATCAATCTGATGACTTCACTGATGAAGAGGATGATGACCCCACTGTGGCAGCCTCTTGGCAATCTAAGAAATGCTTCTTTTGTGGTGATGAGTTTCACCCTCGGAAATTCTGCCCTGCTCGCAATGCGTTTTGCAGTCATTGCAAAAAAAGGGTCATTTTGCAAAGGTTTGCCTATCAAGAGCCTCTACGAGGGCTTATCAAGAGCCTCTACGAGGGCTTATCAAGCTAAGTCCTACCGAACTGCCCCGGTAAGGGCCTATCAAGATGTTCCGGCTAAAATCTATCGTGCTTCCTCTCGGGTTTTCTCTCGAAGAAACACACCTAGAGTTTCAGCCACTCTTTGTGCAACGACACCAATTACAGCTGCTTGTCCTCAGAACCTATTCCATGCAGCTACAAAAGCATCAATTAATGGACATACTTTAGATGCCTTAATTGACTCAGGTAGCACTGATAGTTTCATTAGGGAACAGATTGTTGCAGAGTTAAAGCTACATGTTTTCCCATCGGACCAGGCAATTGCGATGGCTCAGTCATCACTTAATACCAGAATTTCTGGCTTTTGTATGGTTGAAATAACACTTAATGGTCACAGGTATCCCTCCACCCGGCTTTCGGTGCTCAAGGACTTATGTAGTGATCTTATCTTAGGGCTAGATTTTCAAAAGCAGCATAAGAAGCTCACCATTGAGTTCGGCGGATCCAAACCTGAACTCACTATTTCTAATATACAACCTCGATTACCGTTCTGTGCATTGTCAGCAGCTTCACTGGATGAACCCTCACTGTTTACCAGTATCCCTCCTCGATGCAAACCGATTATAACAAAGTCACGACGTTTCAGTCAGGAAGACCGGTCTTTTATTGCGGCTGAGATTTCTCGGCTTTTAGCAGAGGATATCATCGAGCCTTGTTCGTCGCCATGGCGCGCCCAGGTCGTTATTGTTAAGAACCCTCTACAACCTCACAAGAAACGGCTGTGCATTGACTATTCACAGACCATCAATCAATATACGGACTTGGACGCATACCCATTGCCGCGCATCGATGATATGGTTAATAAACTGGCTGAGTACACGGTGTTCTCAACATATGATCTGAAAAGTGCCTATCATCAGGTACCCTTGAAGGTCTCAGACAAGCAGTATACGGCCTTTGAAGCCAATGGACGGCTGTATCAATTTCGTCGCCTCCCCTTTGGGGTCACTAATGGAGTGGCTGTCTTCCAGCGAGCAATGGATGACCTGGTCAAACAGGAAGACTTAAAGGATACGTTTCCTTATCTGGACAATATTACTGTCACAGGTCGCAATCAGCGGGAACATGACGCCAATCTCCAACGATTTTGGGATGCACTCCAGCACCGTAATTTGACATTAAATGCGGCTAAATCCATTGAGTCACAACCAACCATCAACATCCTTGGCTATTGTGTGGGCAATGGCATCATTAAACCTGACCCTGAAAGGCTTCGCCCACTCCAAGAACTCCCGCCACCTAAGAATCCGGCCTCCTTGCGCCGGGCACTCGGCCTGTTTGCATACTATGCTAAATGGATTCCTAACTTCTCGGACCGAATCCAACCTCTACTGAAGGCCAGCACATTCCCACTAGACACAGCGGCTGTTGCAGCCTTTAACCTCCTGAAAAAACAGTTGGAGAAAGCGGCTCTTCACTCCATCGATGAGAGTCTTCCTTTTGTTGTTGAGTGTGATGCCTCGGAGGTGGCGATCTCGGCCACTCTGAATCAGGAAGGTCGTCCGGTGGCATTTTTGTCCAGGACTTTTCAAGGGGCTGAGCTACATTATCCTCCAGTCGAGAAAGAAGCTACAGCCATCATAGAGGCAGTACGGAAGTGGACTCATCTCCTAGCTCGCCAGCACTTTACCTTAATCACGGACCAGCGATCGGTCGCCTTCATGCTCGATAATCGAAAACGGACCAAAATTAAAAATAATAAAATCCAGCTTTGGCGGCTGGAATTGGCCTCTTTTGGTTACACCATCCACTATCGACCTGGCAAGGAGAATGTGGCTCCGGATACCCTCACACGAGCATTCTGCTCCGCCATGGCACCCTCTACGCTCGTAGACATCCATGATGGGTTGTGTCATCCGGGCGTTACTCGCATGCTACACTTCGTGCGGTCCCGAAATCTCCCATTCTCTACCGGGGATGTAAAGAAGATGTGCTCGGACTGCAGAGTCTGTGCGGAATTGAAACCTCAGTTTTTCCGCCCCTCGGGTGGTATACTCATACATGCGACCCAGCCAATGCAACGGCTTAGCATCGATTTTAAGGGGCCGTTGCCCTCTTCAACTCGCAACACTTATCTATTGACCATGGTCGATGAGTATTCCCGTTTTCCATTTGCCTTTCCCTGCCCCAATATGCTGACGACCACGGTTATCAGCTGCCTTGAGCAGGTATTTGCTTTCTGTGGCATGGCATCTTATGTTCATTCGGATCGGGGCCCTTCTTTTATGTCAGGAGAACTCAAGGCCTATCTCTCAGAACGGGGTATTGCTGCCAGCAGAACGACGCCTTATCATCCGGTCGGGAATGGGCAAGTCGAGCGTTTTAACGCTATCATCTGGAATGCGGTACGTCTGGCTTTGAGATCTCGGGGCCTACCCAACCAGCAATGGGAAGCAGTACTTCCAGACGCATTACACTCCACACGGTCCCTCCTTTCGACCGCCACAAATACGACGCCTCATGAACGGTTCTTCCGATTTCAGCGTCGCTCATCCTATGGGATATCTCTCCCGTCGTGGCTGACTGCACCGGGACCAGTGCTACTCCGAAGATATGTTCGGGCGTCTAAGAATGACCCCCTGGTAGATGAGGTTGAGCTCACTGACGTCAACCCTACCTACGCCTATATTCGGTATCCTGACGGTCGGGAATCTACCGTGTCATTGCGGGATCTGGCTCCCTGCCCGCCGAAACATAGAGGGACACCAGGGGATGATATTGTACCAGGCACATCTCTGGGCTCGCCAGGTGCCTCTCATCACGATCTGGATCTGACGCCGGCTGGTACCTCACTCCAGCGTGCCGACCTGGGGCAGACTGACTATGAGCCCGTCGGGGCTCGCACGCGCAGCCACGATCCACCCCGTACCATACGCTCGGAAACGGATCTGCCACAGCCCTGCCCGACACCCGTTCGGGCACCAGTACACAGTCAGGATCGTCCTGACCCCTCACAGAGCGGGCTGGATCACTCGGACTCTGGTCCACGGCCCGCGGCGGGTAAACGGGCTAGGGGCCCTCTACCGCTACGAGAACCCAAACGGGTGCGGCTCTCCCTCGTCCAGCGGCTACGAAATGGAGGGAGAATGTGGTAACACAATACAGCTTCTTGTGACTCGAACTTCATCCCGGCCTCCTCATCTTTTGGGGGGGGGGGGAGAATGTGGTAACACAATACAGCTTCCTGTGACTCGAACTTTATTACATCACTTCCTGTGATTAGTCCAGGATAAATACTGGGCTGATCAGTTGGATCCTGGAGGGGCATAGAGTAAGACCTCTTTTGTATGTAGCACCTTTTTAGTTGATTAAAGCTTACTTTAAGTTCACCACGCGTAAGGCTCATTCTTACGACAGGGTGACTTAATAGAGGTCTTTAAAATTATGAAGCGGCTTGATAGGGTATATGTAGAGCAGATGTTTCCACTTATAGTGGGAGTTAAAACTAGGGGCCATCAATACAAGAGTCACTAATAAATTCAATCGGGAATTCAGGAGAAACTTCCTTACCCAGAGAGTGGTTAGGATGTGGAATTTACTACCACAATAGTGGAGGCGAATCGCATAGATACCTTTAAGGGGAAGTTATATAAGTACATGAGGGAGAAATGAATGGAAGAATATGTAGATAGGGTGGGAGGAGACTTGTGTGGAGCATAAACACCGGCATAGTCGAGTTGTGCCGAATGGCCTGTTTCTGCGCTGTAAATTCTATGTAATTCTATGTAACCCAAGGTCACGCTTCCTCACTTACTGGCTAAATCATTAACCCATTGAACAGCAAGTTGTTGAACAATATGTTAACAACGTTGCATAAACACACATTAATGAACGCTCCAAAGCCCTTCACAGATAGGCATAAAGATAGAAAGGCACGACTGAAAGCTTGGTCAAAGAGATAGGTCTTCAGAAGATTTTTTTTTTTAAATAAAAAAAGGGGCAAGAGGGAGATGCCAAGTCAGAGATTTAGAGAGTGAATTCCAGTGAGCAAGACTAAAGGCTCTGCAACCAATGGTGGGATGAAAGGGAATGGGAATGCACAAAAGACCAGTCATAGAAACAGTGTGTGTGTGGGGAAATACAAGGTTGGAGGAGATTGCAGAGAGAATGGGGTGAGACCATGAAGATAAACAAACATACAGTGGAACAGTAAGTAATTTGCTTAACAATGTTTCGTCAGCTCCATTACTCTGGACATGAAATTAATTTAACCAGATGACGGGATTAATGAATGTACAATGTATTATAAGTTAATAATGTTGATTACTGTACCTTGTGAACTGAAGTATATAATATTAAATCTACCTGGAGGCTTGGTTGTGAAGGCAAGAAGAGCCGGAGAATTTCTAATGAACTACGAATCCTCACTGAAGCTCGTTCAGGTGCAAAATTTGGGTTTATCAGATCAACGAAAGGATCATTGGTGACATCATTTCCCAGCAAAGTGTAGTAAAAGAAAAATTCAGGTCTTTCATCTGGAAGCTTAATTGTACTAGGAATCAACTGTAAAAAGCACAAAGTTACACTACATAGTAATTTTCGTGAAGTCGAGATTTTAATACAATGTCCACAATATTAACTGAAAAATTATAAACGTATCTTTGGTGTAACATTTATTTAGTAGCTGCAGGACCAATATTTCAACTGTAAAAATCAAAGGTAAGCAGCAATCCCCTCAAATATATCCATCAGTGGGCAGTGTCATTTTAAGACCCATTTATGGTTCCACTGTGAGCTTCACATCAGCAAAAGCTTCCTTTTGTTTTGGCAATTAAAAGCAATATTTAATTTGTGCACTTTGGCCCATCATTTGAAGAAAGCTGCGCACAGGGATTTCCTGATCGCTACGGCGAAAACTTGAAGTTTCTCGACGTGTATTTGATTGTAGCGCTGCAAATAGTGGATTCCTAGGGCGATGCAGCAGTGATGTCATCAAGCTGGCTAAGCAGCCAGCCAATCACATTGACGACTTCACAGAGAACCAGGAAATAAAAATCCTCACTTTTAAAAATGTAAGAGAGCAAAATAAAGATTGGGACTTTCACATGGGGATAAGGCAGAAGCTGAAATACCATGAACAAGCTACAATTTTTTTTTAATCCATCATAATGGAGACATTTGACATTTCACAAATATAAAAATTAGTTTTTCAGGGCCAGGACGGTTGTTTAGTCGTCAATATGCTGTTAAAACCCCAGTTACACCTAATCCAACAAGGCTTGACATTTATAGAAACATAGAAAAATAGGAGCAGGAGTAGGCCACTCGGCCCTTCGAGCCTGCTCCGCCATTCAATATGATCATGGCTGATCCTCTGTCTCAATACCATATTCCCGCTCTCTCCCCATACCCCTTGATGCCTTTTGTGTCTAGAAATCTATCTATCTCCTTCTTAAATATATTCAGTGACTTGGCCTCCACAGCCTTCTGTGGTAGAGAATTCCACAGGTTCATCACCCTCCGAGTGAAGAAATTTCTCCTCATCTCAGTCCTAAATGTCCTACCCCGTACCCTGAGACTGTGACCCCTCGTTCTAGACCCCCCAGCCAGGGAAAACATCCTCCCTGCATCCAGTCTGTCAAGCCCTGTCAGAATTTTATACATTTCAATGAGATCCCCTCTCATTCTTCTAAACTCTAGTGAATACAGGCCTAGTTGACCCAATCTCTCCTCATACGACAGTCCTGCCATCCCAGGAATCAGTCTGGTGAACCTTTGCTGCACTCCCTCAAAGGCAAGTATATCCTTTCTTGGGTAAGGAGACCAAAACTGCACACAGTACTACAGGTGTGGTTTCACCAAGTCCCTGTATAAGAACATAAGAACTAGGAGCAGGAGTAGGCCAATCGGCCCCTCGAGCCTGCTCCGCCATTCAATAAGATCATGGCTGATCTGATCCTAACCGCCAATCTACTATCACAGAACCATCTCCTGCATCTAACAGAATTGCACACACGAAATAGGAGCAGAATCAGGCTACACGGTCCCTGGGCCCGCTCCACTACCCACAGGGCCATGACCGATCCAAACCTAGACTCATGTCCAAATTCCTGCCCGCTCCCCGTAACCCTTAATGCCCTTTACTTCTCGGAAACTGTCTATTTCTGTTTTAAATTTATTTAATGATGTAGCTTCTACAGCTTTTTGTGGCAGCATATTCCATGGACCTACCACCCTCTGAGTGAAGTAGTTCCTCCTCATCTCAGTTTTGAAAGAGCTGTAGTAAGACATCCTTGCTCCTGTACTCAAATCCTCTTGCAATGAAGGCCAACATGCCATTTGCCTTCCTAACTGCTTGCTGCACCTGCATGTTTGCTTTCAGTGACTGGTGTACAAGGACCTAGGTCCCTTTGTACATCAACATTTCCCAATCTATCACCATTTAAATAATACTCTGCCTTTCTGTTTTTCCTACCGAAGTGGATAACTTCACATTTATCCACGTTATACTGCATCTGCTATGTATTTCCCCACTCACTCAACTTGCCTAAATCGCCTTGAAGCCTCTTTGCATCCTCCTCACAACTCTCCACCCCACCTAGTTTCGTGTTGTCAGCAAACTTAGAAATATTACATTTGGCTCCCTCATCCAAATCAGAGATATATACTGTGAATAGCTGGGGCCCAAGCACTGATCCCTGCGGTACTCCACTAGTCACCGCCTGCCACCCTGAAAAAGACCCATTTATTCCTACTCTCTGTTTCCTGTCTGTTAACCAATTTTCAATCCATGCCAGTATATTACCCCCAATCCTATGTGCTTTAATTTTGCACACTAACCTCTTATGTGGGACTTTATCAAAGGCCTTCTGAAAATCCAAATGCACCACATTCTCCCTTATCTTTTCTACCAGTTACATCCTCAAAAAACTCCAGTAGGTTTGTCAAACACGATTTCCCTTTCATAAATCCATGTTGACTTTGTCTAATACCGTTGATATTTTCCAAGTGTCCTGTTATCACATCCTTTATAATAGACTCTAGCATGTTAGGCTAATCGGTCTATAGTTCCCTGTTTTCTCTCTCCCTCCTTTTTTAAATAGTGGGGTTATATTTGCCACCCTCCAATCTGCAGGAAATGTTCCATAATCTATAGAATTTTGGAAGATGACAACCAATGCATCCTTCTCTTCTTCTTAGGCAGTCCCTCGGAACCGAAGATGACTTGCTTCCACATTAAAAAGGAGTTCTCAGGTGACTGATGAGTCCAATGCGGGACCTACAGTCTCTCTCACAGGTGGGGCAGACAGTGGTTGAAGGGGCGGATGGTTGGGGTGCTTGATTGAGGTGCGCTCCTTCCGCTGATTACGCTTGGCTTCCGCTTGCTCCCGGCGAAGAGACTCGAGGTATTTGGAGCCTTCCCGGATGCTTCTCCTCCACTTTGTGCAGTCTTGGGCCAGGGATTCCCAGGTGTCGGTGGGGATGTTACACTTTTTCAAGGAGGCTTTGAGGGTGTCCTTGAAGCGTTTCCTCTGCCCACCGAGGGCTCTCTTGCCGTGTCGGAGCTCAGAGTAGAGCGCTTGTTTTGGGAGTCTCGTATCGGGCATGCGGACGATGTGACCCTGTCCATCGGAGCTGATCGAGCGTGGTCAAAGCTTCAATGCTGGGGATGTTGGCCTGAGCGAGAACACTGACATTGATGCGTCTATCCTGCCAATGGATTTGCAGGATCTTGCGGAGGCAGCGTTGGTGGTACCTCTCCAGTGCTTTGAGGTGCCTGCTGCACATGGTCCATGTCTCTGAGGCATACAGGAGGGCGGGTATTACTACTGCCCTGTAGACCATGAGCTTGGTGCCGGGTTTGAGGTCCTGGTCTTCAAACACTCTCTTCCTCAGGTGACCGAAGGCTGCACTGGCACACTGAAGGCGGTGTTGGACTTAGTCATCGACGTCTGCCCTTGTTGACAGTAGGCTCCCGAGGTATGGAAAATGGTCCACGTTGTCCAAGGCCTTGTCATAGATTTTGATAATCGGGGGGACAGTAGTGTGTGGCGGGGGCAGGTCGGTAGAGGACCTTTGTCTTACGGATGTTTCGTGTAAGGGCCATGCTCTCGTACGCTTCGGTGAAGGTGTTAACGATGGTTTGGAGTTCGACCTCAGAGTGTGCGCAGACGCAAGCGTCATCTGCATACTGTAATTCGACGACAGAGGAAGGGATGACTTTGAATCTGGACTGGAGGCGACGGAGGTTGAACAGTTTCCCGTTTGTTCTGTAAATTAGCTCCACTCCAGTGGGGAGCTTACTGAGGGTGAGATGGAGCATTGCCGCAAGGAAGATCGAGAAGAGCGTTGGTGCGACGACACAGCCTTGCTTGACCCCGGTCCGTACATGAATTGGGTCTGTGGTGGAACCGTTGGTCAGGATCACGGCTTGCATGTCGTCATGAAGCAAGCGGAGGATGGTGACAAACTTTTGAGGGCACTATTTCCACGACTACCTCTTTCAGTATTCTGGGATACAGATTATCAGGCCCTGGGGATTTATCGGCTTTCAGTCCCATTAATTTCTCCAGCACTATTTTTTTTACTAATACTAATGTCCTTTAATTCCTCCTTCTCGCTAGACCCTTGGTTCCTTAGCATTTCTGGGAAGTTATTTGTGTTCTCTACCGTGAAGACAGAACCAAAGTATTGTTTAATTGCTCTGCCATTTCCTTGTTCCCATTATAAATTCTGCCATTTCTGACTGTAAGGGACCTACATTTGTCTTCACTAATCTTTTTCTTTTTACATACTTGTAGAAGCTATTACAGTCCGCTTTTATGTTCCTTGCAAGTTTACTCTCATACTCTATCTTTCCCCTCTTAATCAATCTCTTGGTTCTTTTTTGCTGAACTCTAAACTGCTCCCAATCCTCAGGCTTGCTACTTTTCCTGGCAACTTTATTTGACTCCTCTTTGGATCTAATACTATCCTTAATTTCTTTTGTTAGCCATTGTTGGGCCGCTTTTCCTTTTGTGTTTTTTGCGCCAGAAAGGAATGTATAACTGTTGCAATTCACGCATTCGTTCCTTAAATGTTAGCCATTGCCTATCCACCGTCATGCCTTTTAATGAAGCTCCCCAATCCATCATAGCCAACTCACTCCTCATACCTTCGTAGTTTCCTTTGTTTAGATTTAGGACCCTAGTTTCGGATTGGACTACTTCTATCATGTTAATGAAGAATTCTATCACGTTATGGTCACTCTTCCCTAAAGGACCCCGCACAACAAGATTCTTAATTAACCCCTTCTCATTGCACAATACCCAATCTAGGATAGCCTGTTCCCTAGTTGGCTCCTCAACGTATTGGTCTAAAAAACCATCTCGTACACACTCTAGGAATTTATCCTCCATAGTATTATTGCTAATTTGGTTTGGCCAGTCTATGTACATTAAAGTCACCCATGATTACTGTAGTACCCTTGTTACATGCATTTCTAATTTCCTGTTTGATGCCATCCCCTACATTACCCACTATTGTTTGGAGGCCTATATACGACTCCCACCAATGTTTTCTGCCCATTGGTGCTGCTTAGCTCCACCCAGACTGATTCTACATCTTGATTTTCTGAGCCAATATCCTCTCTCACTATTGCTCTGATTTCATCCTTGACTAACAACGCCACCCCACCTCCTTTTCCTTTTTGCCTGTCCTTCCTAAATATCGAATATCCTTGGATATTCAGCTCCCAGCCTTGATCACACTGCAGCCATGTCCCCGTAATCGCAATTATATCGTATCCGTTTTCATCTATTTGCGCTGTTAATTCGTCTACCTTATTACGAATGCTTTGTGCATTCAGATACAGTGCCTTTAGATTTGTCTAACATTTTTTAGACATCTTAACAGTTTTTTGTACTATGGCCCTATTTGTCTTACCATTTTTTCTTACCCAGACCCCATTTGTTAGTGCACTCTTGTTTGTACGCTCTGTCCCTTCCTGACACAATCTGGTTATCCTTACCCCAATCACTTTCCTGCACTGCTTCCTTGTCTTTTCTTTTTAGCATTCTAGATTTCTCTCCACCAGGACCCTCCCCCCCCACCCCTTATTTAGTTTAATGGGATATTTAACAGCGATATTAGCGCGGAAGCGCTCAATTTTGTGCCAGTTCCACTGATTAAACCGATGGCCAGCTATGGGGCGGTGGGTCCACAGCGCAGCCCGTGTCGGAGCAGTGAATGACTGACCGCAACTTCAGGATATCCGTGTTTAGATGCGCATGCGCTAAATCCTGAAGTCGCGGTCAGTTTCAGAGGGGTAATGACAGCGAACGCCGACAGTTCTTCATCATTATCCACTGCAATATCCGAGCCTTTATTAAACTAACATCCTAACATCCATAAAGTGAAGAAGCCATGGGTTATTCACATTACAGAAGGAACTGCCTTAACTTACATGCAAGAAGGCACTCTAGCTTTCCGGTTGTCTTTAAAGAGGTCAAATTTGACTTGGTTCAAAATATTAGAGTATCAGCGAGTTATATGCTGAAGTTCTAAACGATACAAGATTTAATTAAACTTATTCCAAAGACTTTAGTTGTGAAGAATATATTTAGATTCTGTAACAGGCAGAAGGAAGCACGTTTCAACAGTATTGTTACCTGATTAACATTACAACTCCGAGCTTGATACTAATATTTTCACCAACCTGTTCTAACTGTGTTGCAAATGCAATGGTCACAGAAAGCACAAAGAAGTCATGGCAGTGTTCTGCAGGCCCAATCTGATAATAGCTTTCTTCCTCATTCAGAATCGCTGTCAGAGTCTTGGGGTCCAGATCCAGAAAGGGATATGGCGAAGTTTCTATCACTACAAAATATGAAAATAGTTTAGAAGGAAATTTGATTTTTGTGCTCTAACCTACAGTATTGTGACTTTAAATTTACTGGATTTGTTAATCAACAAATGTTTGGAAAAAAATAAAATTAGCATTTCATACTTATTTGTAAACAACAGACGACACACGATTGACAAGTAGTTCCTCTACAAGTTCAATTGTATTATTCACATCACCTCTAAAATACTTTAAATAAGCATAAAGCAAACATAAGTTTAAAAAATAGTCTTAAGGATTTACATCCGAAACATCAACAGGACCGGAACCAATATCCTCGCAGTGGGGTTTGCTAGAGCTGCTGGGGAGGGTTTAAACTTGCTTGGCAGGGGGATGGGAACCTGAGATTGGAATCAAAAGGGAGAAGCAGCAAAGCTGGAAACGGAAGGCAGAAAATTAGTAAGCGAGTTGGGAAGGCAGAGGAAACAATGGCTAGGAAACAGACAACGAGGGAGTTTGGCAGTGCTAAATGGTATATACTTCAACGCAAGGAGTTTAGGGAATAAAGCAGATGAGCTGAGGGCACAGATAGACATGGGATTATGATATTATAGCTATTACTGAGACATGGCTGAAAGGAGGATAGGAATGGCAGCTCAACATTCCTGGTTACAGGGTTTTCAGATGAGAGAGGGGAATAAAAAAAGAGGGGGGTCGCAATATTGACTAAAGAATCAATTATAGCTGTGAGGAGGGAGGATATCATAGAAGTATCAAATGAGGCCATATGGGTTGAACTGAAAAACAAAAAAGGGCAATCACACTGCTTAGAGTGTACTATCGACCTCCAAACAGTCAGAGGGAGATAGAAGAGCAAATATGTAGTCAAATTTCTGAGACGTGCAAAAATAGGGTAGTAATAGTATGGGATTTCAACTTCCCTAATATTAACCAGGATAAAATTAGTGTGAAAGGTATAGAGGGAGCAGAATTCTTAAAATGCAGTCAAGAGAACTATTTTAGCCAGTACGTAGCAAGCCCAACAAGAGAGGGGGCGGTTCTGGACCTAGTTTTAGGGAATGAAGCTGGGCAGGTAGAAAGGGCATCAGTGGGAGAGCATATTGGTGGTAGTGATCATAATTCAGTTAGATTTAGGGTAGTTATGGAAAAGGACAAGGATAGACCAGGAATAAAAGTTCTCAATTGCGGAAAAGCTAATTTTACGAAGCTGAGAGGTGATTTAGCCAAAGTGGACTGGAGACAGAAACTTGAAGGTAAATCAGTGCCAGAGCAGTGGGAGGCATTCAAGGAGGAGATAGTGAGGGCTCAGAGCAAGTATGTTCCCTTAAAGAAAAAGGGTGGGACGAACAAATCTAGAGCTCCCTGGATTTCAAGGGGGCATACAGGGTAGGATAAAGAAAAAAAAAGGGAAGCTTCTGACAGATACCTAGGACTCAATACTGCAGAAAGCTGAGAGGAGTATAGAAAGTGCAGGGGCAAAATGAAAAAGGAAATTAGGAAAGCAAAGAGTGGGCATGAAAAAATATTGGCAAGTAAAATCAAGGAAAACCCAAAGATGTTTTATAAATACATTAAGAGCAAGAGGATAACTAAAGAAAGAACAGGGCCTACTAGAGACCATAAAGGTAATCTGTGTGTGGAAGTGGAAGACATGGGTATGGTTCTTAATGAATACTTTGCGTCTGTTTTTACAAAAGACAGGGACGATGCAGACATTGCAATCAGGGAGAAAGAGTGTGAAATATTAAATGAAATAAACAGTGAAAGAGGAAGTATTAAGGGGTTTAGCATCTTTGAAAGTGGATAAATCCCCAGGTCCGAATGAAATGTATCCCAGACTGTTAAGAGAAGTAAGAGGAAATAGCAGAGGCTCTGACCATCATTTTCCAATCCTCTCTGGCTTCAAGTGTGGTGCCAGAGGACTGGAGGACTGCAAACGTGGCACCGTTGTTTAAAAAGGGAGGAAGGGCTAGACCGAGTAATTTCAGGCTAGTCAGCCTAACCTCGGTGGTGGGAAAATTATTGGAACAAATGCTGAGGGACAGGATAAATCTTCATTTAGAAAGACACAGATTAATCAGGGGCAGTCAGCATGGATTTGTTACGGGAAGGTCGTGTCTGACTAACTTGATTGAATTTTGAGGAGGTAACAAGGAGGGCCGATGAGGGTAGTGCGTTTGATGGCGTCTATACGGATTTTAGTAAGGCTTTTGTTAAGGTCAAACATGGCAGACTGGTCACGAAAGTAAAAGCCCATGGGATCCAAGGCAAAGTGGCAAGTTGGATCCAACACTGGCTCAGAGGCAGGAAACAAAGGGTAATGGTCGAAAGGTGTTTTTGGTGACTGGAAGGCTGTTTCCAGTGGGCTCTGCAGGGCTCAGTACTGGGTCCTTTGCTTTTTGTGGTATATACCAATGATTTGGACTTGAATGTAGGAAGTATGATTAAGAAGTTTGCAGATGATACAAAAATTGGCTGTGTGGCTGATAATGAAGAAGCTGCAGACTGCAGGAAGATATCAATGGACTGGTCTGGTGGGCAAAACAGTGGCAAATGGAATTCAATCTGGAGAAGTGTGAGGTAATGCATTTGGGGAGGGCTAACAAGGCAAGGGTATACACTATAAATGGCAGTACACTGAAGTGCAGAAGATCAGAGGGACCTTGGAGTGCATGTCTACAGATCCCTGAAGGTAGCAGGACAGATAGGTAAGGTAGTTAAGGCGGCATACAGGATACTTGCCTTTATTAGCCGAGGCATAGAATACAAGAGCAGGGAGGTTACCCTTGAAATGTATAAAACACTAGCTAGGCCGCAGCTAAAATACTGCTTGCAGTTCTGGTCACCACATTACAGGAAGGATGTGATTGCACGAGAGTGGGTGCAGAGGAGATTTACGAGGATGTTGTCTGGGCTGGGGAATTTTAGCTATGAGGAAAGATTGGATAGGCTGGGGTTATTTTCTTTGGAACAGAGGAGGCTGAGGGGAGACCTAATTGAGGTGTATAAAATTATGAGGGGCCTAGATAGAATGGATAGAAGGACCTATTTCTGTTAGCAGAAGGGTCACTATCCAGGGGGCATAGATTTAAAGTAATTGGCAGGAGGTTTAGAGGGGATTTGAGGAGACATTTTTTCACCGAGGGTGGTGGGGGGTCTGGAACGATTTACCTGAAAGGGTGGTGGAGGCAGAGACACTCACCTGAAGTGCCATAACCTACAAGGCTTCAGACCAAGTGTTGGAAAGTAGGATTTGGGTGGATAGCTCTCTGTCGGCCAGCAGAGACAAGATGGGCTGGATGGCCTCCTCCTGTGCTGTAAATTTCTATGATTCTATGATTCACCCATCTTCTCTTCACAGGCGCTGATTAATCAGCTGTGTATTCCCAGCATTTTTACACAAATATTTATAGTACACAAGAAATTGTGCTCCTCTCTGCAGCATTTGTAGTTGGCAAAACAACAAGGGTGTGAAATAGCAACACCATCAAAACATTACACTTAGGTGGGAAAGTAGAATTTGAATTGAATATGGAGTTTTCTTGTGGGATGGGAGTGGGGAGAAGACTGCATGCAACTGTTTGACTGGAGTTCTCTAAAGGAAGACTTGCAAGAAAAAAAAATCTTTACTTCTAAAATGTAATTTTATGTACAGTTGAAGTGCAATTAATAGATTGAATCACGGCTAATTATTTCAGGTAAATTCAATTTTTTTTAAAATTCAGTTAAGAATGATAAGCAAATTAAACAAAAACGATTTTTGGTTTCGTCTTTCTTTGCGGGAACATTTAGATGAGGTTAACTTATGGCTGACTTGGCAGGACTTGTGTCTTACTGGAATAAAAACAAGCATTTAATCCTGCTTCATCTATGATAACACAAAAAGCTTGTATAGATAAAAATAAATTAGATACATAAAGCTTCTGATAGGTCAATAAAAATAAACAAGAATGGGTTTACTTTCTCCAGAATAGTTGTCAGCAAAATTCAAGTTTATATATTGATAATGTGATAGATACAACTTATGATTTGTTTAGCTCAATGAGAGAGACTTATTGGCCCGTATTTTCCGATTACAGGCTTCCCGCGGGCGGAGGCCTGCGATCTGGAAAAATCTACGCCCTTACCTGAGGGCTCCCGGGACACACACGCTTCCGCTCCTGGGCCTCTCCAAACTTGAAGTGTGCAGGGCCCAAGGGGATAGGATGGGATATGTTGGGGGAATTAAATACGTGGGGTTACGGGGGTAGGGTGGGATATGTGTACTGTGGGGATTAAAGCAGGGACAGGGTACTGGATTTGGATGATCAGCCATGATCGTATTGAATGGCGGAGCAGGCTCGACGGGCCGAATGGCCTACTCCTGCTCCTAGATTCTATGTTTCTATGTTTCTATGTAAGTATCCCAGAGGCGCATGTAGTTCACAGCGTCCCAGGGATCACGTGGGCCATGGGGAGCCAATCACAGAAGGGAATCTCCCTTCATACATTTGACAGCAAGACCTGTCAAATATATGAATGGAGATCACCCCAAAAACATAAAACATGAAATAATTTTTTATTTTTTTTAAATCACATTTTTAAAATTACTTGAAATTACAATAAATTAAGTATTTTAAACAAATATTTAATTTATTGAAAAAAAATTAAAAGTTTTTTTACGGGGCTAAAAATAAACTTACCTTTTTTAAAAAAAAAAGTATTTTTAAATGATAAATCAATTAAAATTTTTATTTTTTTTCCTGGTAAAAACAGGCCTTATGCCTGCTTTTACCAGGCGTAAGAATTGTAAGGGTTTTCTGAGGGCAGAGGGTCTCCAAAAAGCGGAACTATCCGCCCGCAGAGGCCCTTCTCCAGGGCAGCCGGAGGATCTGTCAAGGCCATTCTTGACAGAACGGAAATGCCGGTTTTCAGCGCATGCCTGAAACCGGCATTTCCGATGTCCCTACGGGTGGGTACACAGCTCTCACCCACCCATAGGGATTGGAATATCTGGGCCATTATCTCCAGTTTTGTAGCCCAGTGTTGTAGCAGTTAAGTGTAGCAAGATCCTTAAAACAAAACATTAGACTAATTAATTCACCATCTACAATTCTGCAGACTTTTCAAGCTGAAATAGTTTTTAAAATGATAGACCAATCATAGCAAATAAATCAGTTGGTCAAGGTGTTTGAAAGAATCTTATACTTAAGGTTGAACATCGTTTACCCATGGTAGAGAAGACCTTGGAAAGAAGTTTGCAGAAGGTTTTGAAGACAAAGAATAAGGCTGTCAAGCAGGGCGATAGAAGTAATAGAAAGTGAGCTATTCAATACTCTAGCTAATCTGTTAACATACCTTTTGTAATAAAATAAAAGTCTGTTGGAGACTTAACCTGAAATCTGGATCCTATTAGTGTTGGGTTAAACCCAACTAATGCTACAATGTAGTACAATTCAGATTCTGTTGATGCTATCAGTTAATTTTACTGTAATCATTGATACTGAACCTTATGCTGAAGTATAATACATCAGCTCGAGGTCCTCCAAGTATGGTAAAGTTAATTGTACATCTTTGCAATATTACATTATACTCACAGTAACTACTGACCGAAGATTTCTTCCGAGTTCGTTGATGTAGGACTCCCAACTCAGTTACCCGGTCAAAACAGCATTACATATAAAACCAGAGAAAAATAATAAATCCTGATCCAATTCTTCCTGTGGGAATTTCAATTCCATTCTTCCAAAACCACTAACTATTTAACTAAATAATAAGTATGACTTCCATTTCCGCTCCCCCCCCCGAAACAAATGTTCAATACTTCAACAAAAATCTTAAAGTATTCATTATCCTACACAGTTAGACCTTCAGCCCACACATAGACAAATAAACTTCCCAGAATAACACCAAAACCTTTGAATTTGGACATGGTTTCAAAGACTAACATCTTAACCTATTTAATATAGACATTAACAGTGGATAATCAATCATTTCAGACCACTGAGGACAACAGTATTTTTCGGCCTGTTAAAATAAAGCATTCCTTTATTCTTGAGCACAGAAAATAGACTTGCAAAATACAACAAAAAGGACCTCTCTCCTCTTTTCCCCCCAAGACAATGGTATTCATTTTGAACTCTGTGGAAAAAACAGCAGAGAAACTAAAGTCCCCTAGGAGCAGTCCTAGATGCCCACCACCCAGTGAAAGCTCTGCATCCTGACCAACTGATGCCTCCTTTCCAATGGAAAGGAATGAAGATATTGCCCCTTGCAAACATTTGCTTCATGCAGGTGTGCAATGAAGAGTGCCTTACAGGAGACTTCACCAATTTTGACTGCAGTATAAATGCAACAAACTTTTTTTGATAAATGCGAAAGATTTACAAGGAAAGGAAGAAGAAAGGTGAGAGCTGGCTTGTATATGGACAAAAGTTGGGATAAAACAGACAATATACCTTTTCAATGGCCTTTACCATGGTATGTGCAAATCAGAAACCAACGTCTATGCAAATATTTCTATTAAATGTGGTAAAAAGCTATGAACACTGAAAAAACCTGAAAGAGGAAATAAGCTACATTTTTTGAATACAGCCCGTGCCTCCAGAAAAGGATGGATTTAAAATTATTCCAACTTCGAAAGTTGTATTTCACATCTTCCTCAATGGCTAAGTGGGTAAATGCACCATATAATGTAGTACGAAGCCACATCACCAGAAGGCATCAGGTCAGATTCCCAGTCTTCCCAAGTTAACTGATCTCAGCCAAGGCAGCATTAAGATACTGTAATTGGCCTCAGCGCCCCTGGCAGAAGGGAAGTGGGGGTGGGAGGGGGAAATAAAGCAGCCATGGTTCCGGTTGTCGATAACAATCACAACACCCACTGTAACTGAGTGTGAGACTTATCTATGATGCCCTCCATGCTGAAATAGCCTGTTGATACTCATGACCAAGATTCACACTGGATGAATAGTCATTTACCTTAAGTTTCAGAGCATGTCTGGCACCTGTGGGTCCACATCCCAGCAACTTGAAAAATTGGTTTAAAAACAAAAGAATGGGGGAATTATGAAGGTATGAGGAGGGAGTTGGCTATTATAGATTGGAGAGCTTCATTAAAAGGTGGATAGGCAATGGCTAACATTTAAGGAATGAATGCATGAATTGCAACAGTTATACATTCCTTTCTGGCGCAAAAACACAAAAGGAAAAGCAGCCCAACCATGGCTAACAAAAGAAATTAAGGATAGTATTTGATCCAAAGAGGAGTCATATAAAGTTACCAGGAAAAGTAGCAAGCCTGAGGATTGGGAGCAGTTTAGAGTTCAGCAAAAAAGAACCAAGAGATTGATTAAGAGGGGAGAGATAGAGTATGAGAGTAAACTTGCAAGGAACATAAAAGCGGACTGTAAAAGCTTCTACAAGTATGTAAAAAGAAAAAGATTAGTGAAGACAAATGTAGGGTCCCTTACAGTCAGAAATGGCAGAATTTATAATGGGAACAAGGAAATGGCAGAGCAATTAAACAATACTTTGGTTCTGTCTTCACGGTAGAGAACACAAATAACTTCCCAGAAATGCTAAGGAACCAAAGGTCTAGCGAGAAGGAGGAATTAAAGGAAATTAGCATGAGTAAAATAATAGTGCTGGAGAAATTAATGGAACTGAAAGCTGATAAATCCCCAGGGCCTGATAATCTGCAGCCCAGAGTACTAAAAGAGCTAGCCATGGAAATATTGGATGCATTGGTTGTCATCTTCCAAAATTCTATAGATTATGGAACAGTTCCTGCAGATTGGAGGGAGGCAAATGTAACTCCACTATTTAAAAAAGGAAGGAGAGAAAACAGGGAACTACAGACCGGTTAGCCTATCAGTAGTAGGGAAAATGCTAGGGTTGCGAAGGGGTGGAAAGTTTCCGGTAAATTTCCGGAAATTTTCCACGGGAGGTTTAGCTTGGGAATTTTGCCCAAAAAAGCACATACTAGCATAATATTGGTTTTTTTTTGTATTTCTTTTTTTTCCCCCCCACAGGTCCTCTCTTAAAATTACTAACAGAGATGGAATCTTAATTATTAAGGAATTTCTTAATCAATATATGTTTATCTTCTTACTTGGCTTGTTTTAATAATTACAAGTTTTGTGTGTGACTGTGAACAAATGTGTCCTGATTGGTTGGATGAGTGGATGAGCGATTAGCTCCCTCTATTGGTGATGTAGCGTCGTGCGTGCACAGATCATGCTTCCATCACATGGAGCATCAGGAAAAATTTACTCACCCTGTTGCAATCGTGCTGATCGACCACAGTTCAACACAGATGAATGCCCTTTATTTCTCTGCATAGAACAATGCCACGTTCACCGTCGGATGTGTGGAAGCATTTTACCCCAGGCATTAAAGATGGAAAGACTGTGTACATGTGCAAACACTGTACAAAGCTATATGTAAAGAATTCCACAAAGATGCAGCAGCATTTATCCAAATGAAACAACTTCACTCAAAGCTCACAGCAGTCAGCCTAGAGTTCCTCTGCTTCCATTCAAGATGATGGTTCACATTCAGCATCAGGCTCATCAGCAACTCCTGGCCCACTTGGAAGGTTCTTTGATACAACGGATAACCATAGCCAGAAAAATGCAGATGAGTGCCTTGCTCGAGCTGTATATGCGACAGGCTCACCCCTCATGCTCACAGCCAATGTGTACTGGAAGAGATTTTTCAATGTTATTCGCCCTGCATACTGTCCTCCCACCAGACATGCTTTCTCTACTTATTTGCTGGAGGCGGAGTATAACAGAGTCCAAGGAAAGCTCAAAGAAACAATAGAGATGGCAGACTGTGTTGCAGTTATCTCAGATGGGTGGTCAAATGTACGAGGGGAGGGCATCATAAACTACATCGTCTCCACTCCTCGCCCAGTGTTCAAGAGCACAGACACGAAGGACAACAGACACACAGGCACATACATTGCTGATGAGCTGAAAGCGGTCATCAACGATCTTGGATCACAAAAGGTCTTTGCAGTAGTTACTGACAATGCTGCGAATATGAAGGCTGCTTGGGCTCAAGTGGAGGAGGCCTACCCTCATATTAAGTCTATTGGGTGCGCAGCTCATGGGCTCAACCTGCTCCTCAAGGACATCATGGGTTTGAGAACCATGGAAACACTGTACAAGAGAGCCAAGCAAGTTAAGTATGTCAGGGGAAAACAGGTAGTTGCAGCAACCAACAACTCCAAACAAACGACAAAGAACAAGAACACCACACTAAAGCTACCAAGCAACACTAGATGGGGTGGCGTTGTCATAATGTACAACAGCCTTCTGGAGGGTAAGGAGTCGCTGCAAGAAATGGCAATATCCCAGTCTGGGGATATGGAAACCACCATCAAGAAAATACTGCTGGATGATGTGTTTTGGGAGAGAGTGGTCAGCAGCCTTAAACTACTCTCACCAGTAGCATCTGCAATTGCTCAGATTGAAGGAGATGACGCTGTCTTGTCAGATGTTCAGGCTTTTTGCTGATTTAAAAGAATAAATCAGCATTGCCCTACCCACATCCCTGCTGCTCAAAGCAGAGGAGAAGGCAATTGTTCAATTCATACAGACGCGTCAAGAATTGTGTGTCAAGCCGATTCATGCTGCAGCATACATGCTGGACCCAAAGCATGTTGGGAGACCAATACTTTCTGGAGAACAGATCAACAGCGCACAGTGTGATTTCTACCCTCTCACGCCACCTCAATCTGGACGTGAGCAAAGTTCTGGGAAGTCTGGCAAAGTTCTCTACCAAGCAAGGTCTTTGGAATGGGGACAGGATATTGGAATCATGCAAACATATCAGAGCACATACCTGGTGGAAGGGACTTTGTGCATCTGAGGCCCTGTCACCCATTGCATCGGTGATACTCCAAATCCCACCTTCATCAGCGGCCTCTGAACGAAACTGGTCACTTTTTGGGAATACGCATACAAAGGTGCGCAACAGGCTGACTAACATGAGAGTGGAGAAACTGGTGACTATCCGGGCGAACCTACAACTTATTGAGCCAGATACAGAAGTGTCCACCACACAGCTAGACAGTGACACAGAGGAGGAAATGGACAGAGCCAGAGTCAGAGAATCAGGAGGAGCAATGATGAGTAGAAGACTCAAAGGGACAAAATAAGGACAAATTACTTGCTAAATAAGCTGTTTTTATTTTGTATGGAACAGTATGTCTATTTTGATGACAAAGATAATAAGGGTCAGAGACAAAAACCATCAGTGTGCAAAAAACCTCAAAATTCCCATAAATTCCCAAAATTCCCATGGAAAGTTTCCTCTTAAAAATACCCAGAATTTTGCAACCCTAGAAAATGCTAGCATCTATTATAAAGGATGTGATAACAGGACACTTAGAAAAAATCAACGGGATTAGACAAAGTCAACATGGATTTATGAAAGGGAAATAGTGTTTGACAAACCTACTGGAGTTTTTTGAGGATGTAACTGGTAGAATAGATAAGGGAGAACTAGTGGATGTGGTGTATTTGGATTTTCAGAAGGCCTTTGATAAAGTCCCACATAAGAGGTAAGTGTGCAAAATTAAAGCACATGGGATTGGGGGTAATGTACCGGCATGGATTGAAAATTCGTTAACAGACAGGAAACAGTAGAAATAAATGGGTCTTTTTCAGGGTGGCAGGCGGTGACTTGTGGGGTACCGCAGGGATCAGTGCTTGGGCCCCAGCTATTCACAATAATACATCAATGATTTGGATGAGGGAAACAAATGTAATATTTGCAAGTTTGCTGACGACACAAAACTAGGTGGGGTTGTGAGGAGGATGCAAAGAGGCTTCAAGGTGATTTAGACAAGTTGAATGAGTGGGCAAATACATGGCAGATGCAGTATAACGTGGATAAATGTGAAGTTATCCACTTCGGTAGGAAAAACAGAAAGGCAGAGTATTATTTAAATGGTGATAGATTGGGAAATGTTGATGTACAAAGGGACCTGGGTGTCCTTGTACACCAGTCTCTGAAAGCAAACATGCAGGTGCAGCAAGCAGTTAGGAAGGCAAATGGTATGTTGGCCTTCATTGCAAGAGGATTTGAGTACAGGAGCAAGGATGTCTTACTACAGTTATACAGGGACTTGGTGAGACCACACCTGGAGTACTGTGTGCAGTTTTGGTCTCCTTACCTAAGAAAGGATATACTTGCCATTGAGGGAGTGCAGCGAAGGTTCAACCGAAGGTTCACCAGACTGATTCCTGGGATGGCAGGACTGTCGTATGAGGAGAGATTGGGTCGACTCGGCCTGTATTCACTAGACGTTAGAAGAATGAGAGGGGATCTCATTGAAATGTATAAAATTCTGACAGGGCTAGACAGACTGGATGCAGGGAGGATGTTTCCTCTGGCTGGGGGGTCTAGAAAGAGGGGTCACAGTCTCAGGATACGGAGTCGGACACTTAGGACTGAGATGAGGAGAAATTGTGGTGAACCTGTGGAATTCTCTACCACAGAAGGCTGTGGCAGCCAAGTCACTGAATATATTTAAGAAGTAGCTAGATTTCTAGACGCAAAAGGCGTCAAGGGGTATGGGGAGAGAGCGGGAATATGGTATTGAGATAGAGGATCAGCCATGATCATATTGAATGGCGAAGCAGGCTCGAAGGGCCGATTGGCCTACTCCTGCTCCTATTTTTCTATGTTTCTATGAATAATTTAACAGTTTGTTCCACTTAGTACATAAAACATCAGCTTTAATTTCGAAATCAACCGCAGTAAAGAAGTTAGTACAAATTTCTAAAGGTGCTACCTATTTTTAAAGGTTCATGCCAACGATTTACACAAACACAAAAAAACTACTTTATGTTCAAATAATAGCTCAACATCTGACAACAGATATCACTCCCTCCTCCACCCCCGCAATAGCTGAACTTATACCTATGCCATTTTAGAATCACAAGCAAGTTAGAATTCTCCCTCCACACTTTTCACAAGATTGATTCAGATGAAAGTGCTTCTTCAGCCCATTTGATCTCATCTTTGCAGAATAACAACCCTACTGAGTTCAAGTACTGAATCTAGTTGTTTCTCAGTAAGTCCAACATCCTGGCAAGCTGTTTCAGGTACTGATCAAATTAGAACCAGAGGAGTTTAAAGCACAGAAGCAAGCCATTCAATACATCATGTCTGTGCTGGCTCTTGGTCAGACCAATCCAAAACTAATCCCACTGCCCAATTCTGCCCCATCTGCCTCTGCTTCATTCCACGCTCCAACAACACTGTGGAAAGAGATTTCTCCCCACCTCTCCTTACATTCAGACAATTTTAAATAGTAGCTCCTCATCACTGACTTCGCAACCAGAGCAAAGAGTTTTCCTCTTCATTTTACCAAAACCTTCATAATTTTGAAAACCTCCATAAAATCTCCTCTTAGCCTTCTGTTTTAATGGAAATTGTCCCCCTATCTTGAGTCGCTTCTCACAACTATAGGTTTCACCCCTGGTACTACGCTGGTGAATCTACACTGTATACTTTATAGCTTTAATGTCTGGTGCATAATAAACTAGCCTAATCTTGTGTATAAAGAAATGTTTCTTGGCTTCTATCTTAAATTTATCTTCTCCACTCTGGTGCATCTCAAAGTAACGTTGTGGGGTTACTTTCCTTATGCCATTAAGTATCAGATATCTCGAGAGTGGCCAGTTTTAAAATTGATAGTGTTTCCAAATGTGCTAGGCAAACAAATCTTTTCATTGCTGTTAGCATGATGTTCTCACCCTACAGGATATCAAAGACCCTACTGTCAAAAGGGCAAGGACAGCATCTTCTACAGAGCAGTTAACTCCCCACATTATGAACAAGTAGCAACAAAATTAGTGCAGAGAGATAAACAGAAAGAAAGGTGAACAAATCTTTCATGATCGGCACCAAGATCATTTTTAGATTGGTTCTCTGGATGTAGGCAACATCGGAACGGCAGCATTTATTGTCCACCTCTAATTTCTCAGAGAAGGTGGTGGTGGGCCTTCTTAAACAACTGCAGTCCTTTTGACGGTGCTCCCACGATGGAAATAAATAAATATTGAGAACGTCTGTTGGCCACTCAACATGTATGTTGCCTGCAAGCTGTTTTCAGTTATATGAAACAAAATAGTGAAGATGGCTGGAAAAGTTGACAGAAAAAAAAGGAATTCCCTAAGAAAGTGGCCTACTTGTCATCAAACAGAATATTCTAAAAAGTCCAATACTTGCCCAATCGCACAAAAGAACAGTTTGGCACGGTAGCGAGAAAGCAATCTCTTACTCTTGGACTCAGCATAGTCCAAAGCCAGGCAGATTCGTATACTTGAGAATAACCTAGTCTGTGCTCAGGCCAACCAAGTAGAAAAACAAGGCCAGGAGGCTAGCCCTCTACAAGACAATAGCAGGAATAGCATCAGAACAATTGCTAGTATTAAACCAGAACTCTACATTCCTCGAGAGACAAGAACCGCAGCAGTTGCACCCCAATATTCTATATCAATTTAAAACACCTACATGGAATACCAAAGTCACCTTCCAACACAGAAATCCAAATGTAGGTTTAACAGGTCACTCAATGAACCAGGATTACTTTTATAAAATTAGTTACATTTCAGATTTATGTTGAGATCAGACCAAAGGTTTGTGTTTTGAAACCATTGGAGGTCTGTGGGTGGTTTTGCTGTTTATACAGTCATCGCATGATGCTTATTCATTGAAATCGAGACAGCAAAGTTCAGTTAAGAGAACACTATGAAGTAGTAAGAAATATACTTACTTCTTCCATCTCTTGGTGGTGCCTCTCTGGCTTTAAAACCTTCCACTTGTGGTTTAGCATCAGTCTCCAATACAATGCCAATCTTGATCTCAGGTTTACTTTTTGTGTATTTACTACTAAGCAAGGGATACCATTTGGATGCCTACAGTAAAAATTTCAAATCATAAGCATAATTTGCAATCGAAACAGCGAGCAACATTTCTGATTTAACAGGTAGCGAAGATGGTAACAAAAGTGCTATTTGCTGTATTTTCATTGAATATCCCTTTATATGAAGACAAATCTCACCACTATACTAACACTATTTTCAGAGAGAAACAAAAACCCTAATTTATTTAGAGTAAATGAGCTCTTCATATGGTTCAATAATAATCAAGGATAACCTTATCTGAAGATCTCTAGCAACCAATTTAAATGAAAAAAGTAAAAACTCAGAAAATAGTAGCTTCCTGGTTAAAGTTGCTGTCATCTTCACATATCAAAAGTTAGGCAATGAAAGATGAGATTTCATCACAATAAGCAGCCTTGATGCTGGTGGTAATCAAATATTTTTCCATGTCCAATGCAAAGACAGCAGTGCCATTAACAAGACCCAACCACTCAGTGGAGAGATTTTTTTTAATTACAAATTTAAAAAATTACTGCCTGGTAGTACTTTATTATTATTTTCTTTTATTTTTATTTTTTTTAAGAACAGTACTTGCAACATTTTATGCTTGAGCGTTCTTCTAAATATACATCTCAGGAATGACATTGATGAGCAAGGTCCGTGGCCGAAACTATCCCATCCAGCCTCCTAACCAAAAATATTATAGATTCAAAGGTTGGACAAAAAAAATCACTGCAATTCAAAAATCTAATTGAATTCTGAACATGATTAATGAAAATGTCATGTTTGTAGATTGATGCATGGATGGACAGAACCACAATTTACAATGAAACCATAACCCAAAGAATCTAATATCAAAAATGAAATATTAAAAATCTGTTATACAAGAGCAGTTGCCGAATAAAAGGATTAAAAAAAAATTCACAGTTCTTGGAGCCAGCATTTTTAGAAGTGACAAAATAAAAGCTAGATATAACCTGTTAAATAGCAACAAGTGAACGGCTGTAGCTGATTACAAGTAAACAAAAATATTTAAGTCATTGCTCAGCTAACGAATTGCAAGCATTTGCTATTTTGTCAGTTCTATAGATACCATCTGAAAGAGTAGCAAAAAGCTGATGAAAAAAAAATGCATTCCCTTTGTTCCATTTCTGCATTTTGTAGAATCACAGCACAGAAAGCCATTTGGCCCATTACACCGGCTCTTTGAAAGAGCTATTCAATTAGTCCCACTCCCCTGCTCTTTCCCCAGAGCTCTGCAATTTTTCCCCCCCTTGAAGTATTTATTAAATTCCCTTTTGAAATTTACTATTGAATCTGCTTCCACCACCCTTGCAGGCAGTGCATTCCAGATCATAACAACTCGCTGCATAAAATAAATTCTCAGCTCCCCATTGGTCCTTTTACCAATTACTGACCCTCCTGCAGGTGGAAACAGTTTTTTCCTATTCATTATCAAAACCCCATATAAATTTGAACACCTCTAATATCTCTCCTTAACCTTCACTGCTCCCAGGAGAACAATTCCAGCTTCTATAGCCTCTCCACATAATTTACTTTCCTTTGCAAATTTCTGTAACCAATAGCGTCCACCCCATTTATGATGGCTCTTTTGTGCAATTAAATCAATCTCTACAATGAATGTTGGACATTTTTTCTTTTTAATTATTGCCAAATACTAATTCAGAGCTGAAACTTTAATTTTGTGCTTGGACTGAGGAATGGCTTCAAGACAGGCATCACTGATTAAAGAACTACATCTGGATTGGAACCTCAACTTTAAATTTACAAGCAAACGTGGGCTATATGCACAGTTAATAACTTCCTCAAATCATTTGTAAAACATATTCAGTTTTGTCCACGCGACTTTACACTTTTATTTTGAGAAAAACACCAATGTTAACAAATAAAAATGCCAGATGACTAAGCCCACATGAGAACAGTTGATCACATCGTTAACTGTTTGCTCTGCATCTTAAATGTTGAGAAAAGACAAGTCAACACACCTGCTTCATCTCTTGAACAGACCGCAGATCCAAAATGATATAACCCACAGACTCCTTAGCTGATGACACAGAATCTATTGCATAACAATATAGCTTGATGGGTGTGCGCTGTAACCTACAAAGAAAACATACACCTTTATATTAGGCAAGCTTCATGGTTATTTTAAGCTATCAAAAAAATAAAATATAAACAGTACCATTTAGTACATGTAAATTTTTTATCAATCCACAGAAAGCCAGACCTAACTATCGAATGTGCCTGAAATAGATCATTCGTAACTCGGTATGGGAGGAATTATGTGTTCAATCACTAGCTTTCATCTCCCACATAGTTCAAATACAAACAATAGAGACATAACAATAGAGAAACACAAACTCTTCAATCGAAATGGAAGTTAGCTGTTTTTATTAAAAAAGTCCTTTACCAAAAAGTTATTTTATTAATAGCATACCTGTGCTGATACAATGATCTTCTGTCAAGTTCCCAGGCAAGTTCTGTAACAAAGTCAGGCTGACCTTTGTGGTCAACTGGGTCTGTGGCCAGCAACTCTCCATCAAATCGGGCTTCTACCACAATTTTGTGTCGATGACGTTTTGGAAAATGTCGCCCTAATGCAGACAGTCAACAAGATCAATGTTACAAGATTCCTGGATTTCCAATTCCAGATATAATAGAGTCCAACTTTTTGGAGCAGGGGGCTCAATGTATAATTAGTCCTATATGATTGAATCTCTTTGAAGCAAGCATTATGATTAAATACCATGCCCAATTTGCAATATATTGCAGGCTTTAGGTTCCATTTAGAGGTAGTTTTAAGCTGTGTACCCATACTCGCTAGGAACTGGAATAGACTGCCCAAACTCATCTCTCAATGGCTCTTTACTGACAGCAGAGTAAGGAAACTTATCTGATCTGCGTTATAAACCTTTTTTAAAAAGTTGTATGACGCAAGTGTGCACACAAGTTAGAAACAATTATAGCCATGAACCTTTAAATCCATTTCTTCCGGATTTTTAAAACATTTGAAGTATCTGGGAAAACATCAGGGAACTGCTTTGAGGAAGTTACTGTAGCTAAATTAACAGCATCACTGTAACACCTCAAACAATGTATCTAATACATTCCATTACAATGTTGGCATCAGTAACTTCTGCAGATCAGTCCTCAAATTAATTTTTCAGCACTTGACAGTTTAAACAACTAAAATGGTTTCAACTAGGGGAAAAATTCAATGGACAAGTGCACCATGTAGTACATTATTGAGCCATACAAAACAGGGAGGTCATAGGTCAGTGTGTGCGTGCGTGCGCGCACACATCTGATGATAGGATTAGACTCGACTGTAATGACCTACCAACTCTCACTGTCTAGACTCAAACAGCCACTTTTGAAAATTATTGGAATGTTGCCATTGCACAACCAGGTCCTTCAGTCTTCAGCAGTTCTTGGCAAGCAATGAAGATTACAGTGTGAACATGGCTGATAATTTACTGGATTCCCAGACTAATGGTGAACATTTTAAAGCGCTGAAAGAACTGGAAATAGTAAAAAATGAGAAGTCGCACAACACCAGGTCAGGTGAAGTCACTTCACCTGACGAAGGAGCAGCGCTCCGAAAGCTTGTGATTTCAAATAAAACTGTTGGACTATAACCTGGTGTTGTGCGACTTCTCACTTTTGTCCACCCCAGTCCAACACCGGCATCTCCGCATCATGGAAATAGTAAGTGTGCTGTCCTCCGCTAAAATTCTTACTGAGAACACTTGGTTCTGTTGGTGCTTAAAAATCTTCTTTAAATTATGAGTGCAGCGTTTTACAAGTTATTTATTTGAGACAGTTTCACAGAAATAACAGTAACAAATACGACTGGTAGAAAGTCCATCATTACAAATAAACTTACTAATCCAAGCAAGAAAACTGTTGAGCCTTTAACAATCAGAAATAAGTCATCAAGCTATGAACATCTAAATTTCAACTAACGGCTCTCTCATGGCATTACTAATAGATTGATATGGATCAGGCTCTTAACTCTCCTCGTTACTGCTGGTGTTTAGCATGTTGTCATCAGAAATGGAACTGAAGATTAGATGAGAAAAATTTTTGTTTATTGCCAAGACAGACACAAACTGATATTAAATAACTGATCTCCAGTAATACGGGGATAGAGCAGGGGAATGGGACTGACTGGATTACTCTACAGAGAGCCGGCATGGACTCAATGGGGTGAATGGCCTCCTTCTGTGCCGTTATGACTATGACTCTAGTGTTGCTCCCAATAAAAGAATTGTCAGAAATTTGTAAAAGATCTCTCCAGACAGTGAAGTGTTTTTTTTGATTGGGTTTTATGTATTTAACAGTTGTTACATTTGTTCCCTCATTTTACCACACTTTAATCAATCTGCATGCATGAGGGAGTAGCTTTTTACTACCTTTAAAGTCACTCTGTTTAGGTTGTGGCTTTTTTGACAAAGGCCAAGAACAAATTTTTTTTATGCAACGAGTGGTTAGGATTTGGAATGCACGGCCTGAAACGACGGTGGAAACAGATTCAATAGTAACTTTCAAAAGGGAATTGGATAAATACTTGAAGGAGTAAAAATTGCAGGGATATGGGGAAAGACTGGGGAAGTGGGACTAACTGGATGGCACTTCCAAAGACCCAGCACAAACTCGATGGGCCGAATGGCCTCCTTCGGTGTTGTACTATTCTATGATTCTATGCACCAAGCATCAAAATTAAGGGGGGGGGGGGGGAATTAAAAGGCAATCAAATTATTTTTTTTAAACATAGAACTCCAACAAAGTTGAAACAAATACATCAGGTGGCTAAACAAAGAGAACCTCAGACAGTAGCCGTTTTTAAAAAACATGGTTTGTTTAGTCTGCAAGTGACTGACCCCTGAAACTGTCACGTCAAAAGTTTTGGCGTTGCACAAATGTCATCTTAAAGTTACCTGTTTACTGCATCATAAACACCAAATTCCCCAACATTAGCATTAAACTACGTGGATCAGAAATGCTCCACAAAGTCAAATAAAGTCTAAAATCAGCGAAACTGTCTGAACGATTACAAATTTGAAACAAACTGAACGGATCCAGTGCCCCGGGCCTCGATCTCTCTCTCTCTCGCCTCCCCCCCGGGCCTGTCTGTCTGTCTGTCTGTCTGTCTCTCTCCCCGCCCCCGGGCCTGTCAGTCTCTCTCTCTCTCCCCCCGGGCCTGTCCCTCTCCCTCTCTCTCTCTCTCTCTCGGTGCCGGATTTACCTTCCAGGATAGAAACCACAATCAGCAGCTGCTCCGACCTTGAGCCCATGGCGCCCGGTGAGTGAGTGAGCGGCTGCTCCGGAACCCGCGCCTCTCTCTCTCGCTCAGCCCCGGCTGCACTCCGTGCGCCTCCTCCTCCGCCAGCACCGCCGCCCCGCCGCTCCTAGGGTTTCTGCCCGCTCCTCCATCACCTTTTACCGCCTCGGCGTTCAAACCAATCAACATCCGGTTCCAACGGCAGCCGCGGCCTGGCCGGAAGCCGGGGTTCGTCACAGCGCCGCCTGCAGGAGCACAGGCGCTTTGCAAGAAATATCTTAACAGCAACTTGCACTCATAAAAGACTTCCATTTCTGTAGCTTCTTTCACAAGGATTCCCAGGACTCCCCCAAAACACTTCACAGCCGGTGAAGTGCGTTTGAAGTTTACTCACTGCTGTAATGTAGGAATGTTGTAATATAGCACCTTTAATGTAGTAAAAGGTCCCAAGGTGTAAACAGACAAAAATTTACACTGAGCCAAAGAAGGGAACAGGTGACAAAAGCTTGGTTAAAAAGGTAGGTTTTAAGGAGAGTTTTAAAGGAGGAGAGAGAGCTGGAGAGGCAAAGAGGATTAGTGAGGGAATTACAGAGTGCAGGGCCTAGATGGCTGAGGTCACAGCTACCAATGGTAGGGCAGTGGAAGTCGGGGATGGACAAGAGGCCAGTGTGAGAGGAATGCAGAGTTCTTGGAGTGTTGTAGGGCTGGAGGAGGTTACAGAGTTTGGGAAAGGTGAGGCTATGGAGGGATTTGAACACGAGGATGAAAAGTTTAAAATTGAAGCGTTTAGGGACTGGAAGCCAATGTAGGTCAGCGAGCACAGGAATGATGAATGAACGGGACTTGGTGCAAACTAAGATACAGGCAACAAGGTTTTCTCCACCCATACCATCTTTGCTGAGCCAACTTTTATAGTTTACACAAAATCACAAAAAAATTACAGATGAGGAAGGTCATTCTGCCCATCTTAATTCATTCATCCAGCAAGATCCCAATGGCTTCCTTTGTAGCATCCAATAGTTTCTTAAATGATTCCAGGGCTTTTGCTGCCACTAAAGAAAGAACAAACTTGGATTTGTATGGCAGCTTTTACAACCTCAGGGCATCCCAAAACGCTTTACAGTCAATGAAGTATATTTTGAAGTGTAGTCACTGTTGTAATGTAGGAAACGTGGCAACCCATTTGTGCACAACAAGATCCCACAAACCGCAATGAGGTAATGATCAAATAATCTATTTTTTAGGTGTAGCCTAAGGGATAAATGTTGGCCAGGACACCGGGATAACTTCCTTGCTTTTCTTCGAATAATGTCATCGGATTATTTATGTCCACCTGAGAGAGCAGTTTACTCTTCTGATTTTGGGTAATTCAACAAATCAACTGTAACTTAAAACTTTAAATAAAACTTAACAAATTAAATTAAAATTTGATTGGCCGGGGTGATGATGCACTCCAGTCCCCGCGGCGCCCACCGATCACGGAAGGCCTCAAGCGTGCCGGCAGCCACCGCGTGCTCCATCTCCAGGGCCACCCGGGCGTGAACATGGCCGCTGAAGAGAGGCAGGCAATCGGGCCAAACGACCCCCTCGACCGCCCGCTGTCTGGACCAGTTAATGGCTATTTTCGCCAGGCCCAGGAGCAGTCCTACGAGGAGGTCCTCCGATCAGCCCGCTCCCCACCCCCGCACCGGGTGACCAAAGATCAGGAGCGTGGGACTGAAGTGCAGCCAAAAATCGAGGAGCAGCCCCTTCAAATAATGAAAGAGGGGCTGCAACCTCTCTCAGGGGCCTCAGTTAAACGTCTCATTGAAAGACGGCACCTCCAACACTGCAGCACTCCTTCAGAACTTCACTACTGTATAAGATAGGGATAGGTTTACGAAAGGGATGAGCATGATAAACGCACAGGAGATGATACTGAAATGGCAGGGATACTGAATAGATACTTTGCCTCAGTTTTCACTGGAGGCTAACAAAGAGGAAATGATAACAGTAGAAATCAAGAGAGATATTACAACAGTTAAGAGAAAGAAAGAAGATACTAGACAAATGTAAGGAGAACAAAAACTGGGTCCAGATGGATTGCACCCTCAGTTACTCAAAGAAACTGGGCAGAAGATAGCAGAGGTGTGAGTATCCAGGTATAAAAAAAACAATGGAAAAAGGGGTAGTACCAGAGGATTTCTTGGTGATCAGACCTGGACGTAGTATATAATTTGTGGTCTGACCTCCTCTGACTTTTATTCTACTGTTTTGGTTACATTGTTCAATATTCTATTAGATTTGTTGGTCATTGCTCTACATTGGTTGGACATGTTTAGCATTGAGTCTACTAAGAAAGTCTCTTTCAACCTCATCCTTTGCTATTTCAACATCATTCATAAGATACCTGTGTTGTTTTCTCTTTTCTCCACTCCTGAATGCGGTGGCTCCTTGTCAACTCCTTGGTTGTTATTTCCTCTGAGGCAGAAGATGATGGATTCACAGAATCATACAATTTTGTAGCCCAGAAAGAGACCATTTGGCCTGTGCCAAACTGTGAAAGAGCAATCAAATTAGTCTAATTCCCTTGCTATTTTAAACATTTCCTTTTCAAATATTTATCCACTTCTCTTTTAAAATCTGTTATGGATTTTGCTTTTTTTTTTGTTGTTAATCTTTTATTCAAGTACAATAGTACTTATACAACTCATCAATTACATAATAAACCATTACATTCATTGATCACAATAAACAATAAAGCCTTAAGAACAGCTTTATAATTAACAATATAAATGCAATGATAAAATTTTACAAATAAATCAACAAATTTACATTACAAATACCCTTAAATAATCTCGCACAAACTTTGTAAATTTAAAACAATAAATCACAAAGTAAACTCCACATAAGAGAAAACAGTTGAACACCAGGGTATACAAATCACATAGCACCATCATAATTCAATGAAATGCTACAAATACTACTACCCGTTTGGATTTTGCTTTTACCACTGTTTTTGATGTCTAGCAACACTCTAGCAACAATCAAAATTCTCACAGACCCCTTTGTTCTTTTCATGGTGATCTTAAATTTCTGCTCTCTAGCTCCTGATTACATGATGAGTGGAAATAGTTCATCCCTATTTATTTTATCAAAACCCTTCATCATTTTGGGTTCAAACCCTAGATCAGGACTTCAACACATAATATAGGTTGCCATTTCAGGGCAGTACTGAGGGAGTGCTGCATTGTTGGAGGTCCCGTCTTTCAGGTGCAATGTTAAACTGAGGCCCTGTCTGCTTGTCCAGGTGGATGTAAAAGGTCCCATGGCACTCGTCAAAGAAGAGCAGGGAGTCTTCCTGGTATTTTGACCAATATTCCACCCTCAACCGATACCACGATAAAACAGATCAATTGGTGATTCATCTCATTTACTGTTTGTGGGATCTTGCGATGTGTAGATTGGCTGCCACATGCCTACATCATAACAGCAATTGCATTTCAAGTGTAATATCAATGCAAGTTTTTTCTAGTTCATTGAGGAAATAAAAACACATTTTATGTTGCCTGCTGGTTCACCATCACGGTGTTTTTGAAATTATTTTTTGCAAAGGTATTTTATTTTACATTTATAGCCAAAACTAGCAACACATGTTAGCTCTTGTACAATAATTGGATTTTTTTTTTAAATATACCCATATGTATATTCTGCTAGCTTATTTTATTTGTAGGTATTGGGTAAATTATAAATTTACTGAGTCCTGAGGATGTGATAAGGCACTGTATGCATAAAGGTTTTTTGTTTTCTGCTGTGATACTGCTACAGAGGTGCTGGCCACCTTCCAGTATCTAATTCAAGCTGCAATTCTTAATGCTTGCACCCAGTCATAAGAACATAAGAATTAGGAGCAGGAGAAGGCCGTACGGCCCTTTGAGCCTGCTCCGCCATTCAATAAGATCATGGCTGATCTTCGACCTCAACTCCACTTTCCCACCTGATCCCCATATCCCTTGATTCCCTTAACATCCAAAAATCTATCTATCTCAGCCTTGAATATGCTCAATGACTCAGCTTCCACAGCCCTTTGGCGTAGAGAGTTCCAAAGATTCACAACCCTCTGAGTGAAGAAATTCCTCCTCATCTCAGTCTTAAATGGCCGACCCCTTATCCTGAGACTATGCCCCCTAGTTCTAGACTCTCCAGCCGGGGGAAACAACCTCTCGGCATCTACCCTGTCAATTCCCTTCAGAATCTTATATATTTCAATGAGATTACCTCTCATTCTTCTAAACTCCAGAGAGTATAGGCCCAATCGACTCAATCTCTCCTCCTAGGACAACACTCTCATCCCAGGGATCAATCTAGTGAACCTTCGCTGCACCGCATGTATGTCCTTTCTCAGATAAGGAGACCAAAACTGTGCACAGTACTCCAGGTGTGGTCTGTACAATTGTAGTAAGACTTCCTTACGCTTGTACTCCAACCCCCTTGCAATAAAGGCCAACATGCCATTTGCCTTCCGAATTGCTTGCTGTACCTGCATGCTAACTCTCTGTGTTTCCTGTATGAGGATGTCTAGATCTCTCTGAACAGGCAATATTTAATAGTTTCTCACCATTTAAAAAAATATTCTGTTATTCTATTCTTCCTACCAAAGTGATATTCTTCCCACCAGTCAAGGAGTGTTAGCACGTTTCTTTTTTGACTATGGGCCAAGCAAGGTCCTGCTCTCAGCGGATGTAGAATTATGTCGATCCGCAGAGGCTTCAATATGGAGCAGATCTTTCTTTTCGTCTCCTTTCAAAAAGATATCCAGGATACTGATCAGGAATGGGAACCCTAGCTAATTTTTCCTTTCCCTAGCCCTGGAGCATTGAGACCAATTGTGACTTACAAGCACAGACCAGGGATCTAACTCGTGCAGTTTAAAACCGAAAAATGCAGGAACAAGTCTAATTAACAGGGCACTCTCCAGCACAATCTATACCTCTGTGTTGAGAAGAATTCAATTGTCCAAGTGTTTTTGCCAGGTGATGTGATAAAAAAGAAAGACTTGCATTTATATAGCGTCTTTCACGACCACCAGATGTCTCAAAGCACTTTACAGCCAATGAAGTACTTTTGAAGTGTAGTCACTGTTGTAATGTAGGAAACATGGCAGCCAATTTGCACACAGCAAGCTCCCACAAACAGCGATGCAATAATGACCAGATAATCTGTTTTTGTAATGTTGATTGAGGGATAAATATTGGCCAGGACACCAGGGATAACTCCCCTGCTCTTCTTTGAAATAGTGCCATGGGATCTTTTACGTCCACCTGAGAGAGCAGACGGGGCCTCAGTTTAACATCTCATCCAAAAGACGGCACCTCCGACAGTGTAACGCTCCCTCAGCACTGCACTGGAGTGTCAGCTGAGATTTTTGTGCTCAGGTCTCTGGAGTGGGACCTGAATCCACAACCTTCAGAGGCAAGGGTGATACCCACTGAGCCACAGCTGGCACTGTAGCTTTTTTTTAAGATTATCTTATATTTACAAATCTGTATCCCACCTTAACTTATATATTTGCTACTATGTTAATGCTGGTGCCTCAGATTCTCACCGCCATTACATTTTGATTTATGGTAGTTTCCTGATTCCTGGCAACTAATGATAAATACTTACCTGTTGCAGGGTGAAGGGAGCCTTGGCAAACCAGAGCATTCTTCCTGATACAGAAGAATAGTTTATCTCTGGAAGTTAATAAATGCATAACAACTTTAATAAACATAAATTTCATAAATGAACAAATTCTTGTGTATATCATTTACAGTATTTACATTGGCCTGGATTTTGCTGTCAGCGGAGAAGGGACGGCGCTTGCCGCTGACCTCGAAGAAGCTGCCCACAAATATTTATCAGGCTCTACAGCGTCAATTTCTTCTATTCTGATGTGACTTCGAATCTGGTGCTATCTATAGCGGATCTGTGGTGTCCAGCAACAGTGAAATCATCACGTAGGCTGATCAGCCAATCAGATTGAAGAATTCTCAGAGACAGCAAACCATGAAGTAAAAAGCATGGATTATAATTCACTTTTTAATCATTTTACAGAAAGCGAAATAAAGATTGGGACATATACATATGATTAAGCTAGAAGCTGAAATATCATAAAAAACTATAAAAATAAAACAAAAATTAATTTTTATTATTTTAAAAGTAATGGAATTGTTTATTGTTATTCTGAGGGAATGACACTCCATACTTATAAAATTAGATTTTCAGAGCCAGAGAGGTTTTTCAGCATTACTTATGACCTAGTACGCCGTTAAAAACTTAGTTACATCTCATTCAACAAGGCTTGACATTTTTCAATAGTTTTTACAGTGAGAATAGTGCGTAAAAATTTGAACTTTACATTAAATCACTGATTCTGTGTTGATTGCCTCTGCGAAGACTGCAACAGTGCACCCTGTGGAGGAGCAGGGTATCACTGGCAGCAACTTCCTGATTTCCACGTTGAACTGTGCATGTGTGGACGCCATAAGTTGCTGTCAGTTTTACACAGTAACGACAGCGAGCGCTAACAGTTTCACCGTCATTACAACCACAAATTCCGGGCCAATGTTTTAGGAACAGAGGAACAGGAGTAGGCCATTCAGCCCTCGAGCCTGTTCCGCAATTCAGTGAGATCATGGCTGATCTATATCTTAACTCTATCCACCTGACTTGGCTCCTGTAAGGGGTGACCTGCGGCTCTGTGCTTAGCCTGGGTGCTAGTGCGGGGTTAGGCCCTGTTGCCTGCTCTGGTCTCCAGCCAGCCTGGTAACACTAGACACCTGTGAGTGGTTCGACCCACTCGCCCTTACGGTTCTGACACTGGACTTAGGTGCGAGAGCAATAATGCAGAGAAAACTCAGGTAGACCCGGTTGAATAGTGCGAAATGGAAAATCTTTATTGCATATTATTCAAGATTACGAGATACATGTCATAAGCACAGATTAACGACAGTACAATCTTACACACAGTTATGAAACTAATTTTAGGGAAACGAGGAGCGCACGACACATCGTAAAAGGGGACACACATTATAATTATCCTTAAAACTTAAACCCTCCCCTATCAATACCTGTCCTAATCTAGATTTGTAGGATCGAGACTCATGCTCACCACTCGTGATAACTCGGAGAATTCCGAAACTCTGCTCGGATGTTTTTACCGCAGCACCTGACTATCCACGTGTTGATCAGGGGTCTCTGTACCCCACTTGTTTACTCGTTTCTGCTCCGGCTAGCAGGCTGGACCGTCTGCTGTCATGAAGATCTGTGTTGTCCTCGGAGTTCTGATACTACTCAAAGAAGAGTCTTCCTGTGCCCTACACCGGTTCGATAGAACTCGAAGAAGGGTCTTCCTAGGCCAGTTGTGGAGTAGCCGATAAAATTCGAAGAAGTGTTTATTCGACTTACAGGCGCGGTCGGGGCTTACTGACCGTGGCGATACGTATTGTCGTCTTCTTCTCTTCTCATCTCATCTCATCTCATCTCATCTCCTCTCGGGCCTTCGGTTCCAACACCGTTTACCGACTTCTCGGGATGGTGTGCCCGCTTCCAGGCCTCACAGCCCAGTTCTCCACAGATCTTCGCGGCAAGCCACGAGGTTGATCCTAGCGGATCAGAGTCCAGAGCCGTCAGGCAAGAGAATAAAAGTTCAGCAGCCTTCCAGCGAGTCAAAGCAGCAAGAGAGAGATGGACGGTTGTACCTTACAGTTATAGTGCTGTAATTCCTCTTTTCCCGCCCAATCTTAATGTCTATCTTTTGTCAGGGTTTTGGCGCTCAAACTTCTTGTATGGGGTGATCTCAGTCTTTAATGGGTTTCGGTGACACTTGTAACTGTCTGAGTACCCGTTAATATTTCTCCCATTGTGGAACCGGCTAGTAGTCTCCCTGGAGGGGTTTTGGGGCTTCCAAATGCTTGCTGTGAGTACCCGCAAAATGGCTCTCTCATCGTAGAGCCGTGGGGATTTTGCATATTAATGTCTTTGGATGGGTCCTTCATCGCTCAGTACAATAGCCCTTGTTTGCACCTGGGAGACCGATTTCAGTATTTATGTTTAAAATGCAAACCCATCATGTCTTGTCAATTATCTCAAATGTGCTGAGTCCTGTCCGATCTTGCACAAATGTTTATTGGAACGCCATCTTGTCTGCCTACTGAAAGTCTAGAACTTTCTGCCACGAGGCGTGGCGGCCATTTTACAGGCTGTTTGTGTCCGTTTTGAAACCTGACAGCATTCTGCTGAAATAAAGCTGTTTTTACAAAACTTTATGTCTCCTTCTTATTTTTATAAAATCGCGATAATTTTGTGAATTCTACACTCCATATCCTTTCATACCCTTGTCAATGAAAAATCTATTGATCTCAGATTTAAAATTATTAATTGAGCTTGCATCTATTGCTTTTTGTGGGAGAGAGTTCCACACTTCTACCACCCTTTGCATGAAAAAGTGTTTCCTAACTTCTCTCATGAATGGCCTGGCTCTGATTTTAAGATTATGTCCCCTTCTCCTAGACTCCCCCACCAGTGGAAAAAAATTCTCTCTATTTACCCTATCAATTCCTTTCAAAATCCTAGAAACCTCAATCAAATCACCCATTAACCTTCTATATTCCAGGGAATAGAAGCCAGTTTATATAATCTCGCCTCATAATCTAACCCTTGGAGCCCTGGTAACATTCTGTTGAATCTACGCTGATCTCCTTCCAAGGCCAATATATCATAGAAACATAGAAGATAGGAGCAGGAGTAGGCTATTCGGCCCCTCGAGCCTGCTCCGCCATTCAATGCGATCATGGCTGATCATCCAAATTCAGTACCCTGTCCCTGCTTTCTCCCCATATCCCTTGGTCCCTTTAGCCTTAAGAAATATATCTAACTCCTTCTTGAATATATTTAATGAATTGGCCTCAACTGCCTTCTGTGGTAGAGAATTCCACAGGTTCACCACTCTCTGGGTGAAGAAATTCCTCCTCATCTCAGTCCTAAATGGCTTACCCCTTATCCTTAGACTGTGACCTCTGGTTCTGGATTCCCCCACCATCGGGAACATCCTTCCTGCATCTAGTCCTGTTAGAATTTTATAAGATTCAATGAGATCCCCTCTCATTCTTCTAAACTCCAGCGAATATAAGCCTAATCGACCCAATCTCTCTTCATACATCATTCCTGCCATCCCAGGTATCAGTCTGGTGAATCTTCGCTGCACTCCCTCCATGGCAAGAACATCCTTTCTCAGATAAGGCGACCAAAACTGCACACAATACTCAAGGTGTGGTCTCACCAAGGCCCTGTACAACTGCAGCAAGACATCCTTGCTCCTGTACTCAAATCCTCTCACTATGAAGGCCAACATACCATTTGCCTTCTTAACCGCCTGTTGCACCTGCATACTTACCTTCAGCAACTGGTGCACAAGGAGACCCAGGTCTCGTTGCACTTCCCCTTTTCCCAATCTATTGCCGTTCAGATAATAATCTGTCTTCCTGTTTTTGCCACCAAAGTGGATAACCTCGCATTTATCCACATTATACTGCATCTGCCATGCATCTGCCCAATCATCCAACCTGTCCAAATCATACTGGAGTTTCTCTGCATCCTCCTCACAGCACACACGCCCACCCAGCTTTGTGTCGTCTGCAAACTTGGAGATATTACATCTAGTTCCCTCGTCTAGATCATTAATATATATTGTGAATAGCTGGGGTCCTAGCACCGATCCCTGTGGTACCCCACTAGTCACTGCCTGCCACTCGGTAAAAGACCCGTTTATTCCAACTCTTTGCTTCCTGTCTGCCAACCAGTTCTCTATCCAAATCAGTACCTGTGGTAACACAATACAGCTTCCTGTGACTCGAACTTTATTGCATCACTTCCTGTGATTAGTCCAGGATAAATACTGGACCGATCAGTTGAATCCTGGAGAGGCATAGAGTAAGACCTCTTTTGTATGTAGCACCTTTTTAGTTGATTAAAGCTTACTTTAAGTTCACCACGCGTAAGGCTCATTCTTACGACAATTTAATCAACTTTGAAAAACTTCGCACTCAAACTTTTTGGACGAACTCGGAACTAAGGATCCAGGGAATCACCCATCATGGAAAATATCCTTAAACCATCGCGTCTTGACTTGGACCCAAACACCCCAGCAGCCGGTAAGGTGTGGAAACACTGGTATCGCACGTTTGACAATTTTCTTGAATATTGCAAGGCTGATGATGACTCAAAGTTGCGGATACTCATCAACTGTGTCACCCCGAATGTATTTCAGTATGTCGAGGAATGGGGCTGTTACGAGGAGGCAATTCAGACGCTTAAAAGACTATATACTAAGACACCGAATGAGGTCTATGCCAGACATCTACTAGCTACAGCCCAACAAGGGCCGGAGGAATCTATTGATAAATTCCTCCAAGAGCTTCGCAGACTTAGTATGGACTGTAACTTTCAGGCGGCCTCAGCTGAGCTGTACCGTGAAGAAATGATCCGTGATGCTTTCATCTGCGGGCTTGCCTCCCCATTTATACGCCAGCGTCTACTGGAAAGTAAGACACTTGAGCTTCAGAGAGCTTATGACATGGCTTGCTCTCTAGATCTGGCAAAAAGAAATGCAGACCTTTATACAGTGCCCAGACCTCGGTCTGCTGCCTTAACTACAGTCAGGCAATTTAAGAGGCCACAGGTGAACTCTATTAGGGAGGACTTTATCCCTGACGATCAATCTGATGACTTCACTGATGAAGAGGATGATGACCCCACTGTGGCAGCCTCTTGGCAATCTAAGAAATGCTTCTTTTGTGGTGATGAGTTTCACCCTCGGAAATTCTGCCCTGCTCGCAATGCGTTTTGCAGTCATTGCAACAAAAAGGGTCATTTTGCAAAGGTTTGCCTATCAAGAGCCTCTACGAGGGCTTATCAAGCTAAGTCCTACCAAACTGCCCCGGTAAGGGCCTATCAAGATGTTCCGGCTAAAATCTATCGTGCTTCCTCTCGGGTTTTCTCTCAAAGAAACACACCTAGAGTTTCAGCCACTCTTTGTGCAACGACACCAATTACAGCTGCTTGTCCTCAGAACCTATTCCATGCAGCTACAAAAGCATCAATTGATGGACATACTTTAGATGCCTTAATTGACTCAGGTAGCACTGATAGTTTCATTAGGGAACAGATTGTTGCAGAGTTAAAGCTACATGTTTTCCCATCGGACCAGGCAATTGCGATGGCTCAGCATCACTTAATACCAGAATTTCTGGCTTTTGTATGGTTGAAATAACACTTAATGGTCACAGGTATCCCTCCACCCGGCTTTCGGTGCTCAAGGACTTATGTAGTGATCTTATCTTAGGGCTGGATTTTCAAAAGCAGCATAAGAAGCTCACCATTGAGTTCGGCGGATCCAAACCTGAACTCACTATTTCTAATATACGACCTCGATTACCATTCTGTGCATTGTCAGCAGCTTCACTGGATGAACCCTCACTGTTTACCAGTATCCCTCCTCGATGCAAACCGATTATAACAAAGTCACGACGTTTCAGTCAGGAAGACCAGTCTTTAATTGCGGCTGAGATTTCTCGGCTTTTAGCAAAGGATATCATCGAGCCTTGTTCGTCGCCATGGCGCACCCAGGTCGTTATTGTTAAGAACCCTCTACAACCTCACAAGAAACGGCTGTGCATTGACTATTCACAGACCATCAATCAATATACGGACTTGGACGCATACCCATTGCCGCGCATCGATGATATGGTTAATAAACTGGCTGAGTACACGGTGTTCTCAACATATGATCTGAAAAGTGCCTATCATCAGGTACCCTTGAAGGTCTCAGACAAGCAGTATACGGCCTTTGAAGCCAATGGACGGCTGTATCAATTTCGTCGCCTCCCCTTTGGGGTCACTAATGGAGTGGCTGTCTTCCAGCGAGCAATGGATGACCTGGTCAAACAGGAAGACTTGAAGGATACGTTTCCTTATCTGGACAATATTACTGTCGCAGGGCGCAATCAGCGGGAACATGACGCCAATCTCCAACGATTTTGGGATGCACTCCAGCACCGTAATTTGACATTAAATGCGGCTAAATCCATTGAGTCACAACCAACCATCAACATCCTTGGCTATTGTGTGGGCAATGGCATGATTAAACCTGACCCTGAAAGGCTTCGCCCACTCCAAGAACTCCCGCCACCTAAGAATCCGGCCTCCTTGCGCCGGGCCCTCGGCCTGTTTGCATACTATGCTAAATGGATTCCTAACTTCTCGGACCGAATCCAACCTCTACTAAAGGCCAGCACATTCCCACTGGACACAGCGGCTGTTGCAGCCTTTAACCTCCTGAAAAAACAGTTGGAGAAAGCGGCTCTTCACTCCATCGATGAGAGTCTTCCTTTTGTTGTTGAGTGTGATGCCTCGGAGGTGGCAATCTCGGCCACTCTGAATCAGGAAGGTCGTCCGGTGGCATTTTTGTCCAGGACTTTTCAAGGGGCTGAGCTACATTATCCTCCAGTCGAGAAAGAAGCTACAGCCATCATAGAGGCAGTACGGAAGTGGACTCATCTCCTAGCTCGCCAGCACTTTACCTTAATCACGGACCAGCGATCGGTCGCCTTCATGCTCGATAATCGAAAACGGACCAAAATTAAAAATAATAAAATCCAGCTTTGGCGGCTGGAATTGGCATCTTTTGGTTACACCATCCACTATCGACCTGGCAAGGAGAATGTGGCTCCGGATACCCTCACACGAGCATTCTGCTCCGCCATGGCACCCTCTACGCTCGTAGACATCCATGATGGGTTGTGTCATCCGGGCGTTACTCGCATGCTACACTTCGTGTGGTCCCGAAATCTCCCATTCTCTACCGGGGATGTAAAGAAGATGTGCTCGGACTGCAGAGTCTGTGCGGAATTGAAACCTCAGTTTTTCCGCCCCTCGGGTGGTATACTCATACATGCGACCCAGCCAATGCAACGGCTTAGCATCGATTTTAAGGGGCCGTTGCCCTCTTCAACTCGCAACACTTATCTATTGACCATGGTCGATGAGTATTCCCATTTTCCGTTTGCCTTTCCCTGCCCCAATATGCTGACGACCACGGTTATCAGCTGCCTTGAGCAGGTATTTGCTTTCTGTGGCATGGCATCCTATGTTCATTCGGATCGGGACCTTTCTTTTATGTCAGGAGAACTCAAGGCCTATCTCTCGGAACGGGGTATTGCTGCCAGCAGAACGACGCCTTATCATCCGGTCGGGAATGGGCAAGTCGAGCGTTTTAACGCTATCATCTGGAATGCGGTACGTCTGGCTTTGAGATCTCGGGGCCTACCCAACCAGCAATGGGAAGCAGTACTTCCAGACGCATTACACTCCACACGGTCCCTCCATTCGACCGCCACAAATACGACGCCTCATGAACGGTTCTTCCGATTTCAGCGTCGCTCATCCTATGGGATATCTCTCCCGTCGTGGCTGACTGCACTGGGACCAGTGCTACTCCGAAGATATGTCCGGGCGTCTAAGAATGACCCCCTGGTAGATGAGGTTGAGCTCACTGACGTCAACCCTACCTACGCCTATATTCGGTATCCTGACGGTCGGGAATCTACCGTGTCATTGCGGGATCTGGCTCCCTGCCCGCCGAAACATAGAGGGACACCAGGGGATGATATTGTACCAGGCACATCTCTGGGCTCGCCAGGTGCCTCTCATCACGATCTGGATCTGACGCCAGCTGGTACCTCACTCCAGCATGCCGACCTGGGGCAGACTGACTATGAGCCCGTCGGGGCTCGCACGCGCAGCCATGATCCACCCCGTACCATACGCTCGGAAACGGATCTGCCACAGCCCTGCCCGACACCCGTTCGGGCACCAGTACACAGTCAGGATCGTCCTGACCCCTCACAGAGCGGGCCGGATCACTCGGACTCTGGTCCACGGCCCGCGGCGGGTAAACGGGCTAGGGGCCCTCTACCGCTACGAGAACCCAAACGGGTGCGGCTCTCCCTCGTCCGGCGGCTACGAAATGGAGGGAGCATCCCGGCCTCCTAATCTTTTGGGGGGGGAGAATGTGGTAACACAATACAGCTTCCTGTGACTCGAACTTTATTGCATCACTTCCTGTGATTAGTCCAGGATAAATACTGGACTGATCAGTTGAATCCTGGAGAGGCATAGAGTAAGATCTCTTTTGTATGTAGCACCTTTTTAGTTGATTAAAGCTTACTTTAAGTTCACCACGCGTAAGGCTCATTCTTACAACAGTACCTTACCCCCAATCCCATGTGTTTTAACTTTGCACGCTAATCTCTTATGCGGGACCTTATCGAAAGCCTTCTGAAAGTCCAAATACACCACATCCACTGGTTCTCCCTTATCTATTCTACCAGTTACATCCTCAAAAAATTCCAGTCGATTAGTCAAGCATGATTTACCTTTTGTAAATCAATGTTGACTTTGTCCGATCCTGTCACTGTTTTCCAAGTGCTCTGCTATTACATCTTTTATAATGGACTCTAGCATTTTCCCCACTACCGATGTCAAGCTTATCGGTCTATAATTCCCTGTTTTCTCTCTACCACCTTTTTTAAATAGTGGGGTAACATTAGCTACCCTCCAATCCATGGGAACTGTGCCAGAGTCTATAGAATTTTGGAAGATGACCAGCAATGCATCTACTATTTCTAGGGCCACTTCCTTAAGTACCGTAGGATGTAGATTATCAGGCCCTGGGGATTTATCGGCCTTCAATCCCGTCAATTTCCCTAACACCATTTCCCTACAAATACTGATTTCATTCAATTCCTCCCTCTTATTAGAGCCTATGTTCCCCGACATCTCTGGGAGGTTATTTGTGTCCTCCTTTGTGAAGACAGAACCAAAGTATGTATTTAATTGGTGTGCCATTTCTTTGTTCCCCATTATAAATTCCCCTGATTCTGACTGCAAGGGACCTACGCTTGACTTCACCAATCTGTTTCTCTTCACATATCGATAGAAGCTTTTACAGTCAGTTTTGATGTTCCCTGAAAGCTTACTCTCATATTCTATTTTCTCCCTCTTAATTAATCCCTTTGTCCTCCTTTGCTGAAACCTAAACTGCTCCCAATCCTCAGGTTTGCTGCTTTTTCTGGCCAATTTATATGTCCTCTCCTTGGATCTTATGCTATCCCTAATTTCCCTTGTTAGCCACGGTTGAGTCACCTTTTTTGTTTTATTTTTATGCCAAACAGGGATGAACAAATTCTGTAGTTCATCCATGCGATCTTTAAATGTTTGCCATTGCCTATCCACCGTCAATCCTTTAAGTAACGCTCCCCAATCCATCCTAGCCAACTCGCACCTCATACCATCGTAGTTTCCTTTATTTAAATTCAGGACCGCAGTCTCTGAGTCAACGACTTCACTCTCCATCTTAATAAAGAATTCTATCATATTATGATCACTCCTCCCCAAGGGGCCTCGCACAACAAGATTACTAATTAATCCTTTCTCATTACATAATACCCAGTCGAAGATGGACTGATCTCTAGTTGGTTCCTCGACATATTGGTCCAGGAAACCATTCCGTATACACTCTCGGAATTCCTCCTCAGTATTGTTACTAATTTGGTTAGCCCAATCTATATGTAGATTGAAGTCACCCATCCTTTCTAAGGTGCGGTTCCCAGAACCGTACACAGTACTTCAGATGTGGTGAAACCAGGGCTTTGTATAGCTGTCGCAAAACTTCCTCCCCTTTATATTCTAGCCCTCTAGTTATAAAGGCTAACATTCCATTAGTCTTTTTGATTATTTTTTGTACCTGACTACTACATTTTAGTGATCTGTGAACAGGGACCCATAAATCTATTTGGATCGCCACTGTTCCTAGCTTTTTACCATTTAAATAATTCTCAGATCGATCCTTTTTTGGCCCAAATGGATGACCTCACACTTACCTGCATTGAAATCCATCTGCCACAGTTTTGCCCACTCACTTAATCTACCAATGTTTCTTTGTAACGTTAGGCTCCCGTCTATACTACTTACTGTACCACCAATCTTTATGTCTTCGGCAAACTTGGATATATGGCTCTCTATTGTGTTATCGAAGTCATTTATAAATATAGTGAATAGTTGAGGCCCCAGCACAGATCTTTGTGGGGCACCACTCGTCACTTCCTTCCAATTCGAGTACATACCCATTATCCCGACTCTCTATCTTCCACCACCTAACCAATCTCCGAACCAGGTCAATAATTTGCCATGAGCTTTAATTTTACGAATGCCTTCTGGAAGTCCATATAAACTACATCCTTGGACATTCCCCTGTCTACTATTTTAGTTACTTCCTCAAAAAATTCAATTAGTTTCATTAGACATGACCTACCCGTTACAAATCCATGTTGGCTCTCTCTAATCAGCTCAAATTTCTCTCTAAGTGCTCAGTCACTCTGTCCTTAATTTAAAGATTCCAATAACTTCTCGCAACAGATGTTAGACTAGTAGGTCTATAATTTCCTGGTTTCTCTCTTTCAGCTTTCTTAAATAAGTGAGTTACATTTGCAATTTTCCAATCCTGAATCGAGAGAGCTTTGGAAGATTATGGCTGAAGCACCTGCAATTTCCTCACCTACTTCCTTTAAAACCCTGGGGTAGAAACCATCGGATCCTGGGGATTTGTCAGTCTTTAGTGCCATTATTTTTTCTAATACTGTTTTCTTGCTTACGTTCACTTTATTGAGTTCCAATCCTTGATTCATTATTAGTTTCCCTGCAATGTCAGGTATATTATCCTCTTCCCCTACTGTGAAGACTGACACAAAGTAAATGTTCAACAAGTCTGCTATTTCCTTATTTTCATTTGCAATATTACCCCCATCTGTTTTTAAATCGCCTGCATTATCCTTGACTACCCTTTTTCTTCCAATATAATTGTAAAAGCTTTTTATATTAATCTTGGTATCCCTCACAAGTTTCTTTTCGTATTCCATTTTTGCAGTTCTTACTATTTTTTTTGTCTTCCTTTGCTGTTCTTTATATCTCTCCCAGTCCTCTAGATTCAAACTATTCTTTGCACTTTTATATGCTCTTTCCTTTAGTTTTATGTTATCTCTCACCTCTTTTGTCAATCATGGCTGTTTTATTTGGTAAGTAGAGCTCTTGTCACTGAAGGGTGTATACTGGTCCTGTATTAAGCTAAATTCCTTGTTGAACACCTCCCACTGTTCATTTGTAGTTTTACCCGATAACAGTTTTGACCAGTTTGCTGTTGTCGGTCTTTGTCTCATCCCGTTAAAGTTAGCCTTACCAAAATCTAGAATCTTAGTAAATGTGTTAAGCTTCTCCTTTTCAAACCTAACATTGAATTTGATGACTGTTAGATAATTGTTCCCTTACTGTTAGATTACTAACTAAGTCTGGCTTATTACTAAATCTAGTATGGCCTGCCCTTTTGTTGGTTCTAGAACATATTGCTCCAGGAAACTATCGTGAATGCACTTAAGAACTTCACTACCTGACTTGAGCTACTCTGCTCTTCCCAGTCTCAATTAAAATTTTATTCAAATTAAAGTCTCCCTTTTGACAGTTTTCTCTGTCAAAAGTTAACTCATAAAAACTAAAAAGTTCATGCTTCATATTCTTTTGATGGTTTCGTACAAGAAAAATATTATACTTTCAAGCCCCAATAATGGCTTCCTGGCTTTGTGTGTCAGATCTTTTCCATAACTGGACAGAGAAGGAGGCAGGGCCTACAGACAGCAATTCGTGGTGCAGTCTTGCTATCAATCACAAGTCTCTTCAACTGAAAGTGATAGCCCTGGAAAGCCCATGTACTGAAGCCCTAGGTTTCTTAGATAAGCATAAAAATATTAATATGCAGGTATGTTTAACCACCTTCTTGTAAATGTTGTAATTTTAATATTTTTATTATATTACAAACCTTATTTCCAGTATTACATTTCTCATGTGAGAGTCCATGATGGAAGTCAAAAGGATTTTTAGAAGGTATTTGGAATAATTTCATTGGTTTTGCCTTTTTATTGGTAGTTTTTGCAGAATGCAATGGGTGATTGGTAGTTTTTGAACTTTGTGATTAGTAGTTTTCATTCCACTTGCTACATTATGATTGAGCACATTCTGTACCTCTCCTGCCCAGCCTCCTACCTTGCACCCTCTGTAAACTTAAGCTCATCCAAAACTCTGCTGCCCGTATCCTAACTCGCGCCAAGTCCCATTCTCCCATCACCCCTGTGCTCACTGACCTACATTGGCTCCCGGTTCAGCAATGGCTCGGTTTTAAAATTCTCATCCTTGTTTTCAAATCCCTCCATGGCCTCACCCTTCCCTATCTTTGTAACCTCCTCCAGCCCTACAAACTGCCAAGATCTCTGCGGTCCTTCAATTCTGGCCTCTTGTGCATCCCCAATTTTCATCACTCCATCATTGGTGGTGTGGCGGATCGCCACCTAAACGAGCATTATCCACTCTTCCGTCCGTGGACAAATATCTAGTACCTTCCCTTTAAGGCACCTTACCTTTAAGGCAGGAGTGGGCGGGGCCTCAGGGTTTGCCCAGAGAATTCTGGTAGCTTTTCTGTTCAGCCATTTTGTGCCATGCAGTGATTTAAAAGTCTCTTGTTTAACACACATGGATTCAGCCTTAATTCGTGTTTCGAGGCAGCCTCAACATTGGTGATCCCGACGCTCAGAACGTATGCCGAGCACTGCAATGGCGGACACGAACGCAGTTTCCGTGAAACTGCCGGAGTTTTGGGAAAACCAGCCCGAAGCCCGGTTTCTCCAAGCTGAATCACGCTTCCGGCTGCAACGCATCACCACAGATGGGACGAAGTACGACTATCTCGTCACATCACTCGGTAGCGCCACAGTTTCGAAGGTTTGGACAATGCTGCAGAACCCACCAGAGGAAGGCAAGTACGCACATCTCAAGACAGCGCTCATTAAAAAATTTACGGCCTCGGCATATCAGCAAAACTGCCAGCTCCTCGACCTTCCAGTCCTCGGTGATGCCTCACCGTCAGACCTCCTCTCCCACATGCTCTCCCTCACTGACGAGAGCCCACCCGGATCCCTCTTCCGCATGCTGTTCATCCGCCAGCTCCCTCTCAGCATCCACCCAGCGATCGTGGCGTCCGGCCTCACGAACCTGGAAGCCCTGGCCGATGAGGCCGACAAGCTGCTCTCCGCTCACTCCAGCCGCGACGTCACTCCGGACCTGGCAGCCAATGCCTGGGCGCGCCCCTCACCGGCCAGCACGCGGCCACAAGGGCCTGCCACCAGGCCCACGGGGCCTTCACGCCCCACTAACCCGGGCCACTGTTACTACCACGCACGGTTCGGCGCCAGGGCACAACGGTGCACACCTCCCTGCTCTTTCAAGTCCGCCCCCGTACCAGCCCCCGCGATGGCTGTGGGCCACGCGGGCTCCCTGCTGTTCGTCACGGATGACAAAACCGGCCGCCAGTTCCTGTGCGACACTGGGGCTCAGCACAGCATCATCCCAGCCTCCTCCCTCGACATCCAAAAGGGCGAACGAGGGCCAGCGCTGGCTGCTGCTAACGGCTCGGAAATCCGGACGTATGGCACCCGGACAGTCACCCTCGACCTCGCTGGTCACCGCTACCGATGGGAGTTCATCACTGCCAAGGTGCTCTCCCCCCTCATCGGCGCAGATTTCCTGTGCGCCCACGGCCTACTGGTAGACATCCCTCGTCACCGCCTCGTGGACATGAACACCATGTCCGCCATCCTGGGCGCCATGGCCCCCCGTCAACCCGCCGACATGGCGTCACAGTGCCACGCCCGGGCCACGGATGACTACTCGGCACTCCTGGCCGAATTCCCGGCCCTTACCAATCCGACCTTCTCCGCGGAGGCCGCCAAACACGGGGTGGAACACTTCATCCCCACCACAGGCCCCCCAGTGTACGCCCACGCCCGCAGGCTGGACCCGGCCAAACTGGAGATCGCGCGGACCGTGTTTGCCACCATGGAACAGCTCGGCATCATCGCCGCTCCAACAGTCCCTGGGCCTCCCCACTCCACATCGCCCCCAAACCAGGCGGAGGTTGGCGCCCCTGCGCGGATTACCGCCGCCTCAATGACGCCACCACCCCTGATCGGTACCCCGTGCCGCACATTCATGACTTCTCGGCTAGACTGGCCGGCCGCTCAGTCTTTTCCAAGGTCGACCTGTTGCGCGGCTATCACCAAGTCCCCGTCCACACCGCGGACGTCCCCAAGTCGGCCGTAATCACCCCCTTCGGTCTGTTCGAGTTCCTGCGGATGCCCTTCGGCCTCAAAAACGCGGCCCAGGCATTCCAACGGCTCATGGACTCGGTCCTTTGGGACCTGAAGTTCCTGTTCGTCTACCTGCACGACATCCTGGTAGCCAGTTCCTCCAAGCAGGAACACCTCGAACACCTTCGCATCCTGTTCGGGCGCCTCAGTGACCACGGGCTCATCCTCAGCCCAGCCAAATGCCAGTTCGGCCTGGACAAGATCGACTTCCTCAGCCACCACATCACCCATGCTGGGGCCATTCCCCTGCCCACCAAGGTGCAGGCCGTCCAACAATTTCCCCGCCCCACCACCATCAAAGGCCTCCAGGAGTTCCTCGGGATGGTGAATTTCTATAACCGCTTCATCCCCAAAGCGGCGTCCCTCATGAGGCCCCTGTATGAAGCCCTCCGGGGCAGGAGCGGCAAGATGGCGGTCGAATGGACGGCAGACGCGTCCGCCGCCTTCGACTCCACCAAGACCGCGCTCGCCACCGCCACCCTGCTCGTGCACCCACGGCCCAATGCCAGGGTAGCGCTCACCACGGACGCCTCCGACCACGCGGTCGGCGCCGTGTATGAGCAGTGGGTCGACAGCGCCTGGCAACCACTTGCCTTCTCAGCCGCCAACTACGCCCCCCGGAGGTCAAGTACAGCACCTTCGACCGCGAGCTCCTCGCGCTGTTCCTGGCGGTCCGCCATTTCCGGTTTTTGCTTGAGGGCCACCCCTTCATTGCGTTTGTCGACCACAAGCCCCTGACATTCGCAATGGCAAAGACAACCGACCCCTGGTCCGCCAGGCAGCAGCGCCAGCTCGCGGCAGTGTCCGAGTTCACCACGGACATCCAACACGTCTCCGGCCGAGACAATGTGGTAGCCGACTGCCTCTCCCGCCCCGCCATCCACACCGCACACCTAGCAGTCGACTACGCTCAACTCGCAGCAGACCAGATCACCGACCCTGATCTGCTCTCCGCACCCACCAACCTACCAGGGCTACGCCTGGCCGACGTCGCCTGTGGCCCGACCGCAGTCACGGTCAAGTGCGACATATCCCTATGTCAACCTCGGCCCGTCGTCCCAGTGTCCTGGCGCCGCCGGGTATTCGACATTCTCCACAACCTCTCCCACCCCGGCGCCCGCGCATCCATCAAATTGGTAGCCAACCGCTTCGTCTGGCGCGGCCTTCGCAAGGACGTGCATACTTGGGTCAACTCCTGCCTAGCCTGCCAACGGGCCAAGGTACAGCAACACACGAAAGCACCCCTCGAGGAGTTTACCGTCCCCTCACGGAGATTCGACCACATCCACGTGGACATCGTCGGGCCCCTGCCGCCGTCGCAAGGCCACACGCACTTGCTGACCATCGTTGACCGCACCACACGCTGGCCTGAGGCAATTCCACTGACCTCTACCATCACCGCCGACATCGCCAGAGCCTTCGTCAGCACCTGGGTCGCATGGTTCGGTGTCCCTTCCGACATGACGTCGGACAGAGGTCCGCAATTTACCTCTGAACTCTGGACCGCCGTCGCACACAATCTCGGGGTGACCATTCACCGCACCACAGCGTACCACCCCCAAGCCAACGGACTGTGTGAGCGGTTCCACAGATCCTTGAAGGCATCTCTTCGAGCCAGCCTCCAAAACGGCGCCTGGACCGACCGACTTCCGTGGGTCCTCCTCGGCCTGCGCACCGCGGTTAAAGAAGACCTCCACGTATCGGCAGCAGAGCTCGTGTACAGTCAGCCGCTGTACGTACCCAGCGAGTTCCTGCCCACCACCACGACACCCTGGTCAGCCGACCAGCAACGCCATGACTTGGATTCAGCCTTAATTCGTGTTTCGCGGCAGCCTCAACAGTGGCCTGTTTTCAGCTGCCTAGGCCCTAAAATCTGGAATTCCCTTCCTCATCCTCTCCGCCTCTTTACCTTGCTCTCCTCCTTTAAGATGCTCCTTAAAACCTACCTCTTTGATGAGGCTTTTGGCCACCTGTCCTATATTTCCCTATATGGCTTGTGTAGGGGGTGGTGGTGTGTGTCAGCTTCACCTCTGACTTCTGAGCGGTTCGAATTGCTCCCACTCCCTTGGTTCTCGACCTTGGACTTATTTGGGGGTTGTGACAAAGGTGCAACAGACAACTGGTTTTGATGCAAGAACTTTTGATCTTTATTCAAGAGAGTAAACACAACACAACAATCTTAACACTCTAATAAAATGGGGAACACTTCGGTACATACGAGAGAAATCACATTAGAAGAATACTTCACCCCTCCCAATCCCACTTCCCTAACTAGGTTGGACTCTAGAGGACCAGGGATGATACTCACCAGAATCCTTGACAGTTGGACTGGTTCGTGGTTTTGGGGTTCGCTCTATATGTTGGTTGGTGTCTGCCGTACCCCGTACGCGGTAGAGGACTTCAACTGCGTAGCTGGTCAGTCTTCGCGAGTCCGCTGATGCGGTAGGGTGCGTATTGGATCTATCAGGTGAGTACCCACTTTTCTTTGGTTTAGAAGTAGGGTTTAGAGTCTTTTGGGGAAAATCGTACCCAGGGGTATGTCAGGAGTAGATTGTAGAGTGGAAACTTTGCGGATCTTCGGTTTTTCTCCGAGTTGGTTTTCTTTGGTCACGGTGGCCCAATATTGGTGGTGATGTTCAGTTGGTTGTTTCGTGAGGCCTTTGTTGCCGCGAGGTGTCCGATGGTCACTGAGGCGGTCGCTCTGGTTTCTTCCACGTGTCGGCCGACTTCGAGAGCTGTTGGCCTCCTTTGTTGAACGGTCTTGTTTTCGAGCTGTCAACCTCCTGGCTGGACACGTAATGTTGAACGGTGGTACTGGAGAACTGTGTTGCGGTGAATGCCTCGGTGGATGAACTGTACTGTCTAGGTTGAGAACGGGCCTTCAATTATATGAATTGAAGCTTCCTTATCTGCGCGCCAAATCAAGATTTTGGCGGGCTCGTTAACGGTAACTTGTTTGTTAATGTGTGAAGTGGTTTTGGGATGGCTCCATCCTGTCGATCTGCTACTTAATCGTAGTTGATTGTTCCCAGGTTTTGAGTTTCTTGACTGGGTCTGGGATTTCTATAGAGTGGGTCTTAGGGATCTGTTTTATGCATGTTTTGATGGGTCCTGTAATTTGGATGGGGACTGCTTTTCCTCGGGTCTATTGTTAGGATGTTAATGTCTGATAGGGGCCGATTTAACTCCAAGCGAGGTCATGCGGTCCCCCAGACAGTTTGCATTAACTCCAATATCCAAACTGTCTTTGCAGAGGTTGAACCCACCTTCCTTTACAGCCTTTTCTCCCTTACAAGTCCAGACATGTCTTTTAAAATACCAAATCTTGGTTTTTGCTCTAAAATGTCCTTCGGTTAGGCCCAATGCATTCCACCACCCTGAAATAGTTAGAAAAGAGTCCAAAGTCTTTTTCCTTAGGGTTTGTTTTCGAGTTTTGGGGGATCTGTGAATTTTGAGAATCTTACACTTGGTATCAAATTTTATTCGATAACGCTCCTGTGAAGCACCTTGGGATGTTTTACTATGTTAAAGGTGCTATATTGATTATATATGTTGTTGTTGCTGTAACTGTTCATTTGTGATTGATCATTATTTTACAAAAGTTATATTTGAGCCAATGAAGTGATAGTGTAACATACAATTTGAGCCAATTAGTTGCAAGTGTGTCACTTTGAAGAATGACACCTGAGGTGTGACGGGAACAGATGCATTGGGTGGCAAACTTTTATCTGTATAGACATTGATTTGAACTCTTATTATTCAAATTTATTGCAGTAACAAAATAATAATATTGCAACATTACTGAGAATTTAGTAAATTTAAACAACGCTTCTGTCCTTTGAGTCTTCTTCCTTCACTGGCTTCAATTCGCAGTTCTTTTGTAATAAGAATAATTGCCACATATGTTCATTTAACAGGCAATCCTCATATAAGACAACCCCCTACTTTCAAATCACTGCAGCAGGAATTTGATTTTAATGTGTGATGACTGTTCTGTGCACTGCCAGCACTGTGCACAGACAAGGAGTGAGAGAGTGGATGCCTGCGAGATATGCGTGGGAGACTGTGAGCCATAAACAGGTGAGCAGAGCTGGGCATGACCAGAAGCAGGTGACTGTGCTTCCCATATCGAGCTACAGAACCATTCACCACAATTATTTTCATAAGAGATGACCTCCCTACTTTCAACCCTGAAACAGTGACCAATATTTCTAGTCTTATATACAGGGTATATGTAGTACTTGCAGTCTTCTGCCTTCAACTCTTAAAATAGCAAATAAGACAAAACAGCTCCTTCATAAGTACATCTGAGATATCAGTTTTATGCATAACCATAATTAATCTTTCACACAGAGCCATTGGTTATTTTGCTAAATGAGGAACAAATCTTCTATTTGCTATAATCAGCGTAAGATAACAAAAGTATTCGTAAATATGGATTTAATCTTTGTTCCTATTAAACTAATTCATCAGCTAATTATGGTCTCTTTTAGGCACTTTGCTTCATCAATTATCTCTGCCATGCTTGTCGTCCATTTCTTGCTATCTCAAATACTCTAATAATTTTTACTTGTGGCTTCATACTGGTTCTTCTCTCTGTCCTGTCTTGATTACGATTTTGTCTTGTCAGCTTTGTAATTCACTCTTTGGCCTGCTAATTTACTTAGCTATCTGTCTTAATTTTCGTTCCAATATTTTTCTTTGTATTTACTCACTATGTTTACTTCTATTTCTTCTTATTGACTATTACAGCTTCTATATTACTCCTTTTGTCATTCTAGAGGTCGCATTTGTTTCCTTGATCATTCAGACCCCCTGTGCTCTTCCCTTCTGCCCAATCTGCCCTAACTACCTCTGTTCACCTCCTTTGTCTTTTTGCTCCATTCCACTCCTTTCTCAAATGGCAGAATTCCAACTCACACCTTGACTGGCTCCCCAAGCAACAGCTGTTGTTTCCATTCTTCTGCTGTTAAAGGTATTTGAATTTCTTTCATTTTACTTCTATCTTTTCTTTTGCTTATTTTCCTTTTCGATCAGCTTACCTAATTTGTTCATTTACTTTTTTATTTTCTGATTTCCTCTCTTTTTCCTCTCACCCTGATATGGAATGTGACAGAAGTCAGTGAAGTAGTAAGCACGACAGTTCCAGGGTAGCTGGGTGCAGAACTGTTGACACATGCTGAGACCCTCCAGTACCTCACCCAAGTGATTATTATTGTGTTAATGTCCAGTGCCACGGCATGAGGACAGACACAAAATCAAGTTTGACAGTCAGGTGGGGTGGTACTAAGAGTGAACTGCAGTGCAGAAAATCAGAGTGGAGATTTATGTCTGGACTGTCCCTGGCACTTCTGGATGGCCAACTACAGGAGGCATTTACAGTCATTTCCGAGCAGACTGTGTGCCTACTCTGTCAGCTGTAATTGTCAAGCCAGATCAATGAAAATTCATAAAATGCAAAAACAGGAGGAAAATTAACCAAATATTCCTATTAAAAAAACTGTTCTGTGGAAAGTCTATCAATCTATTAACTTCCATTTCTTGGTGAAGTGAAATATTATTGCTGATAGTTTTGGAAGCTCAGTACAGATAAACTTACTTTTTGTGTTGAGGCCAAGGTATTGCCAGATAAAAGTTCTATTTATAAATGTGGTGCTGAGCTGAAAAGTGAAAAGCTAACAGTAGATAGCAGTGCTGCACATTTGTAACTTGAACTTTTCCCAATCAATCACCTCTACAGCATTTCATCCTCATCAATGTAGCATTCAAGGCTGCCAGACAGATAACGCTTTGGAAGTTGGCAAGAATAACATATTAGATTGCGATATTTTACACGTGATTTTCAAAAGAAAAATGTTGTATTGTATACATACCCGAAGAGATTATTATATTAAAGGATTACAAATGTTCAGGATTATTATCAACAGAGAGCTTTTCATTTTAACTCAAGATCACAGTTGTTATTCGCACATTTGTTGCCTGGTAAGTTTTTTTTTACAAGATGCTAAACACCACAATAAAATAAGAGTACTGCACCAGGAATATCAAACAGCTTAAAGGATTGAATCTACAATTTGCCCTTCAGTTGACCTGTGTATCCTGAATTTCCCAATACAGGAGAAGCAGCCATCCATTATTACTTAAATGTAGTAAACTAATTAGAACTAATGTACAAATGCAAATTAGGTTAATTGCAAAATAGACTTTCACCTATAATTCACATGGCTTAACTTCCATCATTCTGAAACTCAATGTAATTATAAAACTATTAGTAATGACATATTAATAAATTATGTTAATTGTTGTAATTTACATATGCAAATCCTGTTGCTAAGAACAGACATTTTTTCTTTAAAAAATATTTTAGGATTAAAACCTAATGGTTTTTTCTATCAACATTCATTAAAAATTCACCTTGTATTTTTAAAATATTATTCAGTTACAAATTGGAATGCTTAATTAATTAATATATATATATATATATATCTATCATAGTTCCCTTTTGCTTGAACTTGCAGTTTTCAGAGCTACATGTTCATACTTGATGATTCAATTTGCAGCCTTGGCCTCCCAGCCACTTAAAGCTAGTTTCAGTTGTTTGGGTTGCATTTTCAGTGTATTTATTTTTTGCTTGGGAGCATTTTGAAGGTTGCACACTAATCTGAAGTGTGCCAGGTTTGAAATGCATGGGGATTACGTGACTCCATTGATCACAACTCCCTTTGCAAAGGATCTTTTTTGTTTCCTGGTGTTACCTTTTTGCACAACCATTACTTTTGCTGTGCTGCACTTACATTTCAAGTGGCAAATAGCTGCAGAAATACAAGTTGCACCTTAGAAGGTTATGAGGGTGAGACTGACTGACCTGGATTTTCCTTCCTGATTTTGGAGCGATAAATGTAATAAAATGGATACAAAAACAAAATACTGCGGATGCTGGAAATCTGGAATAAAAGCAGAAAATGCTGGAAATACTCAGCAGGTCAGGCAGCATCTGTGGAGAGAGAAACAGAGTTAACGGCCATAATTTTAATTGGGAGGTGGGTTGGGAGCAGCGGGGGGCGGGGGAGTGGGGGCAGGCGGCGGGGGGGCGGGGTGGTCTAGGAAGTGGTCTGGAAACCCGGGAGTATGGGATTCCCATAGGCCCTGCTGAATTTAACACTGTGATTATCTGCACAAACATCTTTGCGGCCTTCAGCACATGCGTGCAGTATCCCAGAGTCGCGCATGCGCAGTACCCAACAGTTGCGGCCTGCACCATGGGCCACGCTTTCCTCGGCTCTGTAAGGAGAAGGTCACTGGATCCGTTGGTGGCCGGTTTGGGGGGGGAGGCAGGGAAGAGAGAGGATCAAAAGGGGAGAGAGAGGAAATGGGAGGGGAGAGAGGGGATCGGAGGGGGGAGAGAGAGCAAATCAGGGGGGGCAGACAGAGGAGGGGGAGAGAGAGAGGAAGGGGAGAGAGAGGAGGGGGAGAGAGAGAGGAGGGGAGAGTGAAGAGGTGGGAGAGAGGATCAGAGGTGAGGGGAGAGGTGATCAGGAACTCGGGGGGCGAGAAGGTCGGGAACTTGAAGGGGGGGGCTGAAGAGCACAGTGGGGATGGGGAAGAACATGATCCAGATGATAAGATGGATCACGTTCTTCCAACCCCACCCCCTTTACACCCGCACCACGTTCTCCCTCTCCTCCCCCTAGATCTGGTTGATTTCTTGGAAAGCTCGGTGCGTGTGTGGCAAGTGACATCATTGGACTGGATGAAATCTGGAAGTCATGACACTGTCACTATTCACTTCATACCCAATAAACCTGTTAACAATCAGTGACGCACACACAATGCCCCATCTATGGGATGGGCAGGGAGGTCAGGAACTTGGGGGGGATGGTCAGGAACTTGGGCAGGGGGAGAAGGTCAGGAACTTGCGGGGGGGGAAGGACAGGAACTTGGGGACGAGGAGGTCAGGAACTTGCGAGGGGTGGGGAAGGTCAGGAACTTGTTGGGGGAAAAAGGTCAGAGACTCAGGGGGTGGGAGGAAGGTTAGGAACTTGTTGCGAGGTGGGAGAAGGTCATAACCCACGAGGGTGAGCTCTGACTGTTCTAAGTGAGCTCTGTTCTGTCTGAAGCCTGGCAGGCGGAATGGCTCGAATTACACTTTGCAAAGTACTTGATTACTTATGCAGGCAGGATCAGATTACACATTCCAGATAAACTGCTGGGTGTGTCTTGTCCTCCAAGGGGACCAATCAGAAATCAAGTCTTGTCTTCCAAGGTGACCAATCAATAATCTGGTGTTGGAAATAAACGTAACCCGAATTTAACAACAGAGCCTGATTAACATTTCAAAGGTCTGTTTCCCACCCACAGCCAGCCATATGGAGAGGCTGGCTGGCTGTGGGCCTGTAGGCCTGCAGCACTCGGCTGCAGAGAGGAGGGAGGGAGCAGGTGGGGGCCGCCGGGGTGGGGGTGGGGGGGCGGAGGCGGGGTGTTTGGTGGCCGGAGGAGGATCGGTGGGGGGAGGAGGGAAGCATCGAGGCTGGAACATCGGTGGCGGGGTGGGGAGGGAAGCATTGGGGCCAGAGGATCAGGGGGAGAGGGGGGGGAAAGCATTGGGGCCAGAGGGGAAGCATCGGGGCCGGAGCATCGGGCGGGGCTGGAAGGGGGAGTCTGGGAAGGCGATCTGAGGCCTCGTGGGGGGGGATCGGTGGCCTCATGGGGGGTTATCTGGTCATGGTGGGTGGGTGAGGCAGAGACACTGGATCCAGCAGGTACCTCCTGGATCCAGCAATCGTCGCCTTACTTTAGTTGGCAGGTTCTCCGAGGCCTGAGAAACCCGATCAGCCAGAGTTTAATTTGAAATGGTGTTTAAATCTGAGGCACGCCAGCCTCATTATAATATTTAAATGGTGACCCGCCTCCTGGGAGCGGGTTGGCGGCCCGCCCCTCCCGCCTCCATTAAAACCAGAAGTGGGCGGGTTGGAGGTGGGTTAGGGTCGAGATTCCATTTTTTAACATTTTTCACCTGCCACCCGACCCCAACCCACCCGTTTCTGGGGGTTAAAATTCCCCCCAACCTTTCAGGTCAATGACCATTCATCAGAACTGGAAAAAGTGAAGAGATATAGCAGGTTTTAAGCAAGTACAGAAGCAGGAAAAGGGGGGAGGGAGGAAAGAACAAAAGGGAATGTCTGTGATAGGGTGGAAGGCAGAAAAGATGAAATGACCTCCTCCCTTCCCACTGTCCAGGGCCCCAAACACTCCTTCCAGGTGAAACAGCGATTTACTTGTATTTCTTTCAATTAGACAATGACTTCGGTCTTCCCAATATTTAGTTGGAGGAAATTTCTACTCATCCAGTAGTGAATGTCGGACAAGCCCGATCTCCTTACTTTGCACTTGTTATAAAGTGCTGGAGAGGCTTCTACTCCACAGACTAGCCTCATCGAGCCAACCATTCCTAAGGAGCAAGCGGGCTTCTGGAGTGGCTGTAACTGCTGTGACCAAGTGGTAACTTTAACAACGCACATCAAGCATACTTCCAGTGACAGCTCAAGACTGCAGAAGCACTCGTGGACCTGTCAGCGGCGTATGACACAGTATGGAAGCATGGACTGTTTTTCAAGCTCTCCACCATTCTAGCCTGCCGAACAACAATCCATCTTCTCAACTCCATGCTTAGCAACCGCCGCTTCCGTGTGTACTCTGGCACCCAGAAGAGCAGATACAGGACATTGAACAACGGACTCCCACAGGGTTCTGTCCTAGCACCCATGTTATTCAACGTTTACACCAGTGACCTGCCCGAAACAGAGTCCCGCAAGTTTGTATACACTGATGACATTGCCTTGGCCACGCAAAACATGAATCTGCCCATCACCGAGGAGACCCTAACTAGTGATTCACAGAGGATGGGGGCCTACTTCCGCTGATGGCGACTTCGGCCAAACCCGCAAAAGACCGTCACCTTGACATTCCGCCTCAACATCCATCAAACAAACCAAGCTTTGAAAGTCTCCTTTTGCGGCGCAGAGATAAACCATGCCAAAAAACCTTCCTATTTAGGAGTCACACTTGATCGCACCCTGTCATATAGACAACATCTCCAGAACCTTGGGAAGAAACTAAAGAGTAGGGTCAACTCGATCCGGAAACTCACCGGATCCACATGGGGAGCAGACGCTCAAACCCTCTGTACGGCAGCACTCGCCCTGGTGGACTCTACAGCGGAGTACTGTTCTCCGGCATGGCTATCAAGTCCGCATGTCAAATCCATTGATGTCCAGCTGAATTCTACTATGAGAATTATCACCGGTACGCTTTTATCGACACCAACACCTTGGCTGCCCGTACTTGCAAACATTGCACCACCACACCTACGCTGCGAATATGCAGTCTCCAGAGAATACAACCGCTACACCAGCAAAGACATGCTGATCCAGGCTGACTTGAACAACCCGTCTCAAATCTAGAAGGTCATTTTGGACTGTTGCTGAAGCCCTTCAGCGATCTCCCCTCAGCTTTGATGACCGATAGCGAAATGCTTGGAAGAACTATGACATACGGAATTGATTCCTTATAGAGGACCCCACAGTACAACCTGAAGGATCAAACCTTCCTTGCAAACCGTGAACAACCATCAACTGCCTCAGAACTGGTCATGGTAGATGCTGCCACCTTCTCCATAGATGGAAGATGAAAGCATCCCCATCATGCGACTGTGGAGCTCCTAATCAGACCCTGGAGCACATCATTGAGCACTGCCCTCAGAGGAAATACGCAGCCAGTCTACAAGATATCTACCTGTTACACCGGAAGCTTTGGCCTGGATATCCAACATAGATATTGACATTTGATTTGCTTTGCTACCACCATACAAAAGAAGAAGGACAAGCAGTCTGACAATTTAGAGACAGTGAAGGGGTTGAGAGAGGTGGTGGTGAGGTAGAGCTGGGTGTCGTTAGCGTACTGACCGTGTGTTTTCGGATGATGTCGCCGAGGGGCAACATGTAGATGAGAAATAGGAGGGGGCCAAGGATAGATCCTTGGGGGACACCAGAGGTAACGGTGCAGGAGTAGGAAGAGAAGCCATTGCAGGTAATTGTCTGGCTACGATTCGATAGATAAGAATGGAACCAGGCAAGTGCAGTCCCACCCAGCTGGATGACGGTGGAGAGACATTGGAGGAGGATGATGTGGTCAACCGTGTCAAAGGCTACAGACAGGTCGAAAAGGACAAGGAGGGATAGTTTATCTTTGTCACAGTCACAAAGGATGTCATTTGTGACTTTGATAAGAGCCGTTTCGTTACTGTGAAGGGGTGGAAACCTGATTGGAGGGATTCAAACATGGAGTTCCGGGAATGATGGTGCAGATGTGGGAGGCGACAACACATTCAAGGAATTTGGAGAGGAAAGGGAGGTTGCAGATGGGACCAACTTCTGTCCCAAACCTGTCCCAGGTAGCTACTACCACTTCATAAGTGGCAGTGAGAGCTACAGTAAGGTATCCCTGAGGAAGATACTGCACTGACGAGGCCATTTTCTGTGCTGCTACAGAAGGTTCGTGTTACTTTGCCTGTATATTGATCTTTTTAGTACTTCAGTCAGGACTTTTGCTGCTAGTTTCACCCAGCTTGGCTCAAAGTACTATATTGCACTGGAACATGGATTTCCCAATGGGAATACCTCTATACTTACGCTATGAAGAGGAAGAAGATGCAGACATGGCAGAGGTTAGATTGGAGGCTCTTAGAATCAGGCTTCACGAAAGTATCTCTTCCGTATGTGCTCATTCTCACTCATGTTAGGTCTACAGACCAAGAAGGTCTTATTTAGACTTTTCTGACTGTCAGTATCCTCCCTCCCTCCCCAGCTGGAGGTTATTGGGGAAATATGTCAATTGCTGGTTGAAGACCTGCAGCCGATTTCCACCAAGGGAACAGCATTATTTGTACCAGCCAAGATCGCCACTGTCTTGAACTTGTTTGCATTTGCATCCTTCCAGGCACCATTAGACGACCTTTGTCACACTGCAAGAACAACTTGCATTTACATAGGGCCTTTAAGGTAGTCAAACATCCCAAGGTGCTTCACATGAACGTTAGCAAACAAAATTTGACATGGAGCCACATAAGGAGATATTAGGACAGGCAACTGCTCACTATTTTATCAAGAAGGTCATTGATGCTCTATTCGTGTACAATTCAAATCCTTTCCAATGACAGCAGACAAAGAGAGAGGGCTACCCAGTTCTACAAATTGGCAGGGTTCTCACAAGTGGAAGGAGCAATTGATGTAACACATATTGACTCAAAGCTCCATATGACAACCCTTCCAATTTTATGAATGTGACATTTTTATTCTATTAATGTCCGGCTAGGGTGCAATGCTATTCACCTATTCTGCACGTTAATACGTGATACCCAGGAAGCTACCATGATGCTTTCCTCATGCAACAATTCACCATGCCGGTCTTCATGACTCCGATCCAGGTATCTGATTGGTGGTCAGGGCAATCCCCAGTAGTCATGGTTGATGACTCCAGTAAGGCTTCCACAGACTGAGGGGGAAAACAGGTACAATGAGGCCTATGTCACTACAAGAAGTGTCATTGAACAATTATTGAAATTCTCAAGCCTGAATAAATCTAGTGGAGTCCTGCAATATATCTCAGTGAGTCTCAAGGATCATTGTGGCTTGCTGCATTCTGCATAATACCATAATAAAGAACAGCTTGCTGCTTCTGGATGCTGCAAGCTATGTTGACATGAAAATTGTAAAAATTAAAATAACTGAGGATATCATCTTGGAAAGAATTAGGTATCTTAAAATAGATTGGGCCGCTGTTCCAGATGACATCCACCCGAGGATGCTTAAAGAGATGGGACTTATGCTTTGTGAGCCCCTCACTTTCTTCAGGCCAAGTCGACTCTGGCTCCCCCTCGCAGAGTGACAGAGTGTTGCTCCAAGATTCCGATGTCTCAGCAGGCACTTCTGTTGAGCTGCTCCAGGTGCAAGCCCCTGCCTCAATATTTACAGGACTTTATCATTGAAAGAAGCAATTTTGTGGATATTACTCCTTCCAGCCATTTTTCCACAAGTAAATGTTGGTTTTCTGTGGACAAAGAATGTCTCTCTTTAAGAGCAAACATCTTCCCTTTAAATGCTGCTGGCTGGCCAGATTTGTTGACTGCCAGCCAGCCATTTGCAGGCTCGACTTCCTGTGCATGTCTTCCGCGTGTGGGAAACCTAGACAAATTAGAGGGCAGGTCTTAGATCACAAAATTTGTCACTGCCCTTCTCCTGCAGTACGTTTGCGGATGTGCACGCAGCACGGCAGTGTACAGCTCTAATTTTCTAGGATCAGAAAATTGGGCTATATTGTCCACTTCTATTATGTTCCCTAATTTTTAATTTGTATCCAGGGTACCTGAACCTTTCGCCAAAGCAAACAATTTGCCTGGATAAACATTGTCAATTTAACTTTAACATAACAAAACATGCAAGGGCATTTCACAGAGGCATGAGGAAGACAGTTGATGAGTCAAAGAGGAAGAGATTAGAGGGGTGATCAAAAGCTTGGTTAAAGAGGTGGGTCTTAAAGAGAGTCTTAAAAGAGGAGAGGGGTGGAGTGGTTGAGGGGTTCATGGAGAGAATCCGGAGAGTAGGACCTATGTGGCTGAAGGCACAGCTGACCGTGGTGGGTGAAGGAGGGGGGATGCACAAGATGGAGAGTTGAGGCCATGGAGGGATTTAAATGCAAGAATTTTAAATTTGTGGCACTGACGGACTAGGATCTGAATAAGGCCAAAGATGATTGGGGTGATGGGCTAAAGGGACTTGGTGTGGGATACGAGCAGTCGAGTTTTGTACAAGCTAGAGTTTATGGAGGGTGGAGAATGGGAGGCTGGCAACAAGAGCATTTCAGTTATCAAGTCTGGAGGTGACAAAAGCATGTTTGATCAGCAGATGGGCTGAGTTAAGGGCAGAGGCAGGGGATGTTACAGAGCTGGCAGCAGGCTTTCTTAGAGATGGTGAGGATATGAGGTCAGAAGCTCAGGGTCCAACAGGATGCTGCAGTTGTGAACTGTCTGGCTCAGCCTCACCAGATTGAACAGTCCTTTGTTTTGTTTCGGTCTGACTTTCAGGGAATGTTGGAAATACTTAGAGGTCAGTACTCTTGTTCTGCCACTACTTTATTTGCACTTTAATAATAGAGCAGCACAGTACATTATTTTTAATGATTACTGGTAATCCTAGTTCAGGAAACAAACCACGCCATAATATTTCTAGTATCCTAATCAATTATGAAATATTTATTTAACATTTTAGTAAATTATGCCATACCCACAATTTAGAATATTATAAAAATAACTGGATATTGTTTGGTGCAGAATATTATTGTTGTGAATTAATTCGGTACATTAAGCTGATTGATAACTTTTCAACCACGTGTGGATACTTTACTGCACAATTTCAGCAGCATACTTTTTACAATCAATTTTATGCTTTAAGACAGAGTTCATATTGCGTGTATAATTTGTAAGAAGCTAATTGCATTGATTTTTACAATATATGACAAATGTAGAAGGGGTGAGGGTTCTTTTGCTTGATAGATTTAAATTGGTTTTTCCTGGAAGATGTTATATTTGGAACTTGTGTACCAGTTCCTGGAACAATGCACATTATTACCTTTTAAAGCTCTCATCAGTTAAACTCAGGTACATACTAAAGGGGTATAGAGAGGTATCGGTTACACAACACAGCATTTTTTCACGAATGCCAATGATACTGAGCTCTTAATATTCTATCTTTATAATTTTCCAATACTTGCTGGAGTGCCAGTCAGCCAGCTTTTTTGTGATGCAAACTAAAGATTAAAATCAATATGGAGTCCTTTTTCCTTTTGGTATTGTTTTTTAATGGTGTAAATTTATTTCTACCAAATCCCCCAGTTCTCAATGTGCAGCTGAGAGGTTGGGTGGATGACCTGATCCTCTGCTTTCTCCCAATGCCATTCCTGCGTCACACAATGGGAGGCACAAGACAACAGCTCCAGCATAATTTCCCCTTCGATTTCCCCTTAGGGAACTGAGTTCAGGACAGATTGAACCTGCAATCCCCATTCCTTCCAATGATTCTCCAGCAGGTTTCACCGTGCTGCTTGTTACTGATAATTTTGCTTTTAGACACATCGGGGGGGAATTCTCCGTGATCCCGCCCGATTTCATAAAATTCAGGTGGTAAAGCTTACCGCATGAATGGGATTTACCTCCCCACTCAACCTGAGGTCCTGGCAGATCTCCCTGTACTCCACCACACTTACTGGTTCTTTCCAGGACTGTCGTGTGGAAGGTAGAGGTAGGTTCCGGGGAGCGGCAGCAAATACCCAAATAGAGGCAGAGGGCCTTGGTCTTAAGTGGAAGGCCTTGTCTGATCTTCCTCATTGGATTTTCTGGTGCTGCTGCAGTGTTCCTGATGCAGCACCACCGGAGTTTCCTTATTGGCAATGGGTGAGGTCCTGACAGCAGGAATCCCACCAGGAGCCCGTCATGCATTTCTAATAAGCCCCAACCGAGGAAAATTGATCTGGGCTGTGGTGGGCACAGTGGGGCGAGTGGAAGCACCACCCCATTGTAACTCCACTCCAAAGGGGAAAACCTAGACCGTTTTGTTTTCAGTGTTTCTTCCCTTTATTTCTTCTCTTTCTCTCCTGAAGGTGTCAATAGCATATAGTTCCATAGTCAAAGGTCGCTCTCTAGCACTTCACCCAAGTGTCTATTCTTCATATGTAAGGCTGGATAACAAAGAGTAGGTTTTCCAATCCCAGCACAGACAAGCCAGGACCAGAAAGGTGCATCCACACCGCTCACTGAACTATTCAAAGGCTGGCCTCATGCTATTTTGCCAGGTTGGATAATTCCTATGATTTATGTGAGCTCTTAGCCCAGCTTATGCAAGTTCTGTTGATTGGAGTCTCTTGGAGTCAGCATTCTAACATTTGCTCCTTTTCTGTAATTATGTGAGGAATTTTAACTCCTGCTGCAATGGAAATACAATTTGTGAGAGATCGCCAGTTTTACATTATCACACAAAGTCAAAGTTACCCCATTGGTCTGTTGGTATGAAATTAGTTGGTCCACAATTTTAATGGAGGTATTAATCTGTTTAAAATAAATGGGTTGATGTCTCGATTAAAATAGTGGAAAAAGTAATTTCATAGGAATGTGTTAAGCATTTGTATGCTAATATTGCATAGTGTAATTTCGACCCGTTGATCTCTCATGGAGCTGCTCACAGAGAACAATTAAAACCTGCATGTGTCCCTTTTTGTAACTGTCTCTCCTGTGATTGTCTACTGTTAGCTAATTTTTTCTGTCTATGTCAGGTAGGCATAGGCTATGGGCCCCGACAACATCCCAGCTGTCCTGCTCAAGACATGCTCCAGAACTAGCTGCGCCTCTAGCCAAGCTGTTCCAGTACAGCTACAACACTGGCATCTATCCGACATTGTGGAAAACTGCCCAGGTATGTCCTGTCCACAAAAAGCAGGGCAAATCAAACCCGGCCAATTACCGCCCCATCAGTCTACTCTCAATCATCAGCAAAGTGATGGAAGGTGCTATCAAGTGGCACTTACTCACCAAAAACCTGCTCACTGATGCTCAGTTTGGGTTCCACCAAGACCACTCGGCTCCTGACCTCATTACAGCCTTGGTCCAAACATGGACAAAGGAGCTGAATTCCAGAGGTGAGGTGAGAATGACTGCCCTTGACATCAAGGCAGCATTTTGTGGTATATATCAATGATCTTGACTTGAATATAGGGGGTATAATTAACAAGTTTGCAGATGATACTAAAATCGGCTGTGTGGTTGATACTGAAGAAGGAAGCTGTAGACTGCAGGACGATATCAATAAATTGGTCAGGTGGGCAGAACAGTGGCAAATGGAATTCAATCCAGAGGTAATGCAGTTGGGGAGGGCTAACAAGGAAAGGGAATACACATTAAATGGTAGGACACTGAGGAGTGTAGAGGAACAAAGGGACCTTGGCGTGCATGTCCACAGATCCCTGAAGGTAGCCGGCCAAGTAGATAAGGTGGTTAAGAAGGCATACGGAATGCTTGCCTTTATTAGCCGTGGTATAGAATATAAGAGCAGGGGGGTTATGCTTCAACTGTATAAAACACTAGTTAGGCCTCAGCTAGAGTACTGTGTGCAGTTCTGGTCACCACATTACAGGAAAGATGTGATTGCACTAGAGAGGGTACAGAGGAGATTTACAAGGATGTTGCTGGGAGTAGAGAATCTTAGCTATGAGGAAAGATTGGATAGGCTGGGTCTATTTTCCTTGGAACAGAGGAGGCTGAGGGGAGACCTTATTGAGGTGTATAAAATTTTAGAGGGGCATAGATAAAGTGGATAGAAAGGACCTATTTCCCTTAGCAGAAGGGTCAAAAACCAGGGGGCACAGATTTAAAGTAATTGGGGAAAGGTTTAGAGGGGATTTGAGGGAAATTCCTTTACCCAGAGGGTTGTGTGGGTCTGGAACTCACTGCCTGAAAGGGTGGTAGAGGCAGGAACCGTAACCACATTTAAAAAGTACTTGGGTGTGCACTTGGGATGCTGTAACCTGCAGAGCTATGGACCAAGAGCTGGGAAGTGGGATTAGGCTGGATAGCTCTTTGTTGGCCGGCACTGACACGATGGGCCGAAATGGCCTCCTTCTGTGCTGTAACTTTCTATGATTCTATTTGACTGAGTGTGACATCAAGGAGCCCTAGTAAAACTGAAGTCAATGGGAATCGGGGGGAAAATGCTCCACTGGCTGGAGTCATACCGTGCACAAAGGAAAATGGTTGTGGTGGTTGAAGGTCAATCATCTCAGCCCCAGGACATCACTGCAGGAGTTCCTCAGGGCAGTGTCCTAGGCCCAACCATCTTCAGCTGCTTCATCAATGACCTTCCCTCCAACATAAGGCCAGAAATGGGGATGTTCGCTGATGACTGCACAGTGTTCAGTGCCATTCACAACTCTTCAGATAATGAAGCAGTCCATGCTGTAGAATTCGCAAATTATCGCGATTTCAAAATAATGAGAAAGAGACATAGGGGTAGAAATTAGGTCGCGCCCCATTTGGGGCGCAAATATCGTCTGGACGCAAATATTAGCGCCTGGCGCTAATTATCGGCACTAACTGGAAACTTCACTTTTACCGCCCCGGGAGGTGAGTGGAGCGCTAAATCAGGCGCTGCACACCTGTCTTAAGGCGCTAACTCAGAGCTCTGGCGAAGCTCATGTAATGTCAGTCAGCAATGGAACACACACACAATGGCACGGGCCAGTTCTTAAAGGGGATGGTTAATCTTGCTTTCCATCCACATCCTGTTCATTGCAGCCTTGAATCTCGGCCTGGAGAGACTTGCACATCAAATGTGCTGGAAAGAACAATGGAGAGTACCAGGCAAAGAGCTCAGAGTGCAGCTCCCACAGTCTCTGCTAAATCGATACAAGGAATGGCAAATCAAAATGAACCTGCAAAGTGCTGCTCAGTACCCAAAACTCCTTCACACAACGTTGAATTTCTCCAGAAGTCTCTCCCTCTCTCTCTCAGAATGCGTAGTTCAAAAATGCCACCAACAATAAAAGACAGGAAGAGGCCCCCTTTAAATAGCGCCCCCCCCAGCCCCACAGCGATTGATAGCGTTCCAGTCTTCTGGTCGTTGGATGCGCCAGGCGGTAAGGCAGGGGGCGCCACTCAATTTCCGCTCCGGGGCGCCACAAGGGCGTTGCACCATGGAATGACGTCATAATCTGCGCGCGCAGGTGGTCACAGCGGTAAGTTTTAGCGCCGCCGCACAATGTCAAGTTAAGTTCTCGAGCGGCGCAAACATCGCTGTGCCCGGGCGTTAGCGGCTTCGCGCCCCATTAGCGCCCTCTTAAGGCGCTAACGGGAGGCGCAACCAACTGAATTTTTACCCCATACAGTTTCGTAAAAACAGCTTTATTTCAGCAAAATGCTGTCATGTTTCAAAACGGACACAAGCAGCCTGTAAAATGGCCGCCGCGCCTCGTGGCAGAAGGTTCCAGATTTTTCAGTAGGCAGACAAGATGGCGTTTCAATAAACATTTCAGCAAGATCGGACAGTGCTCAGCATATTGATATAAGACCAGACGCGATCGTTTTGCATTTCTAACACCTAAGCAAGAAATATAAGTGTTGGAATCGGTTTTCCATACACAAACGGGGGCTATTGTACTGGGCAATCAAGGGCCCATCCAAAGACATTGATACACAAATTCCCGGCGGCTCTACGATGAGAGAGCCGTTCGCGGGTACTCACAACAAGAATTCGGAGGCCCCCAAAACCCCTCCAGGGAGACTCCTAGCCGGTTCTACAATGGGAGAAATATTAACGGGTACTTAGACAGTTACAAGTATCACCGAAACCCATTAACGACAAGAACCACCCCATACAAGAAGATTGAGCGCCAAAACATGACAAAAGATGAACATTAAGTTTGGGCGGGAGATAAGGAATTACAGTACTATAACTGTAGTGTCCAAGCGCCCATCGCTCTCTTATCCTTTTCATTCGCTTGGAATTGTCTCTTGGCTATTATCCCGGACGACCGTTACTCTCTCTTGTTCCGCTGATCCCTTTTGGGCTCGACCTCGTGGCGCGCTGCGAAATCGGGTGCACCATCCCGAAGGTCGGTAAACGGTGTCTGGACCCGAAGGCCCGAGGAGATGAGATGAGATGAGAAGAGAAGAAGAAGAATCCACGTGCCGCCGCGGTCAGTAAACCCCGACCACGCCCGTAAATATAAAGACCATTTTTGAACTCTATCAGGTTACTGCATGAACTGGTCAAAGACTTTTCTTCGAATCTTATCGACAACCGGTGTCAATACAGGAAGACTCTTCTTTGAATTTTACCGGTTAAGTGGTGTCGGTCCAGAAAGACTTTTCTTTGAGTTCTACAGCCGGGCCCGAGCACTGTCGAGTTCTTCATGACAGCAGACGGTCCAGCCTGCTTGCAGCAGCAGAACGAGTAAACAAGTGGGGTACAGAGACCCCTGATCAACACGTGAATAGTCAGGTGCTGTGGCGAAAACATCCGAGCATCGGTTTAGAATTCTCCGAGTTATCACGAGTGGTGAGCATGGTTCTCGATCCTACAGATCTAGATTAGGACAGGTATTAATAGGGGAGGGTTTTGTTTTAAGGATAATTATAATGTGTGACCCCTTTTTCGATGTGTCGTGCGCTCCTCGTTTCCCTAAACCTAGTTGCATAAATGTATGTAAGCTTGTACTGTCATTAATCTGTGCTTATGACATGTATTTCGTAATCTTGAACAATATGCAATAAAGATTTTCCATTTCGTACTATTCAACCGGGTCTACCTGAGTTTTCTCTGCATTACTGCTCTCGCACCTAAGTCCAGTGTCAGAACCGTAAGGGCGAGTGGGTCGAACCACTCACAGGTGTCTAGTGCTACCAGGCTGGCTGGAGACCCCGCACTAGCACCCAGGCTGAGCACAGAGCCAGGCGAACCCCTTACAATGCCCGCATGCAACAAGACATGGACGATGTTCAGGCTTGGGCTGATAAGTGGCAGGTAACATTTGTGCCACACAAGTGCCAGGCAATGACTATCTCCAACAAGTGAGAGTCTAACCACCACCCCTTGACATTACCATCGCCAAATCCCCCACCATCCTGGGGGTCACCATTGACCAGAAACTTAACTGGACCAGCCATATAAATACTGTGGCAACAAGAGCAGGTCAGTGGCTAGGTATTCTGTGGCGAGTGTCTCATCTCCTGACTCCCCAAAGCCTTTCCACCATCTACAAGGCACAAGTAAGGAGTGTGATGGAATACTCTCCACTTGCCTGGATGAGTGCAGCTCCAACAACACTCAAGAAGCTCGACACCATCCAGGACAAAGCAGCCCACTTGATTGCCACCCCATCCACCACCTTAAACATTCACTCCCTCCACCACTGGCGTACCGTGGCTGCAGTGTGTACCATCTACAAGATGCACTGTAGCAACTCACCAAGGCTTTTTCGCAGCACCTCCCAAACCCGTGACCTCTTCCACCTAGAAGGACAAGGGCAGCAGACGCATGGGAACACCACCACCTCCAAGTTCCCCTCCAAGTCACACACCATCCTGACTTAGAAGTATATCGCCGATCCTTCATCGTCGCTGGGTCAAAATCCTGGAACTCCGTACCTAACAGCAGTGTGGGAGTACCTTCACCACACAGACTGCAGCGGTTCAAGAAGGTGGCTCACCACCACCTTCTCGAGGGCAATTAGGGATGGGCAATAAATGCTGGTCTTGCCAGAGACGCCCACATCCCATAAATGAATAATAAAAAAGGCTGAAGCTTGTACCTTACACTGCATACTGTTTAATATAGCATTTCATTTATTTTTCATGCAGTTAATAAATAAGCAGTGAGGGATCTAATTTAATAATTTGATTGCTGAACAATTTTAATTGTAATGAAACAGCAGAATAATACCTATTAGAAAAGCTGGGGGGACGAGTGAGCAGTTGGCCATGTAAGGTATTTTATTGGATAAAATTTAAATTTGCTATTACAGTTCCAAGGACTTGGGGATGGTAAGTGGTCAAGTTGGCTATTTTAGTTGCTATATTTGGAACCAGCGATTACTGTTAGCAGTGCAAACAGTCAGATGGCTCATTTTATTACCTGTTATTACTAGTTATACTAGTCGATCTCCCATGGTGTTACACATGGTAAGTCAAAGAATATGGTCTCTCTTATATGTCTCTGCTGTCTTTGCACTGCTGTTTCTCTTTTTTTCTTCTCTCTCTCCTTTTCTGCTTTTGTCTCTCTTTTCTTCTCTTCTCTCTACCTAACTCTCCCTTTGCATTTTTCTCTGTCTTTTTCTTCTTTCCTTTCTGGTGGCAAGTGATGGGTGGTATGGCATGGTGCATAACCCAAAAGACAACCCAATGGATAAATGGAAATGGAAACAAGCTATTGTTAAATATGTAATTTTTAATTATTTAAACAATTATTCTAATCATTAGAAATTTCAGCTACAGAGAAAAAAATAGCAGATCAAAAATTTTCAGCTTAAAAAATTTCAGAAAGCATTTTGAGCGATTTGTGGGGAAAAGATAACACGGTACCACATTGTAGCTAGATTGTGCAATTGCAATTTAATGAGTTTACAGAGATGGTTTCCATTTTAAATGTGGACATAGTAATTTGGCATGGAGCAAAGGTTGACACATAAGCATGATGAAAAGAATGACAACAGGAAGTAAGGTTTTGTAGACAGAAGTGTGTACAGATGTAAATTTCTTAATAAGATATATATATATATATTTGGCCAGCACATCAGTGTTCTACAAATAAAATTACAGAATTGTTTAGGGATACATTTTATTATGTAAATGGATACAACAGTACAAGCGATTGGTAATTCTATTAATGCCCAAGGCTCCTCACTGCTATTGGAAGCAAAAGCAGGAGAAGGCAGGCAATCCAAGGTCAGAACATCAGCGGTACAGGGAGCAAAACTAGGAATGGGTATATAGTCTGAGGCCTTGGGAACAATTACCTGGCACAGACAAATGGAAGCTGGTGTGACCAGCAGGATCAATGTCAGATACCTGAGACCGATTATGGAGCACAAGCAGGAGGGGATGCAGGCAAGTGGTTGCCAGATGCAGCGAGAAATAGATAGAAGGTGGAAATAAGAATTTGTTTTTTAAAATTAGTTCTCGGATATGGACATTGTTGGCAAGGCCAGCGTTTATTGACCATCCTTAGTTGCCCTTAAGAAGGTGGTGGTGGACCTTTCTCTTTAACTGCTGCAGTCTGCGTGGTGAAGGATTTTGACCCAGCGACGATGAAGGAATGCCGATATATGTCCAAGTCAGGATGGTGTGTGACTTGGAGAGGAACTTGGAGGTGATATTCATGGTATTCCCATGCACTTGCTGCTCTTGTCCTTCTAGGTGGTGGCGGTCGTGAGTTTGGGAGGTGCTGCTGAAGAAGCCTTGGTGAGTTACTGCAAAGGATCCTGCAGATAGTACACACTGCAGTCACGGTACACCGGTGGAGGGAGTAGATGTTTTAAGTTGGTGGATGGGCTGCCGATCAAGCGGACTGCTTTTGTACTGGATGGTGTCGAGTGTGATTGCAGCTGCACCCATCCAGGCAAATGGAGAGTATTCCATCACACTCCTGACTTGTACTTTGTAGATAGTGCAAAGCCTTTGTGGAGTCAGGAGGTGCGTCACTCGTCGCAGAATACTGAAAAAGAAAAGTTAGAAAAAATGTAAACACTTACTGAAACCTTGCCTGTAGGTTCAGAAATGGTCCTGGAAGAAGAGCAGTAGCACCGTCTAACAAGAAAAATGGAGATGGAAGATAGAGTTTGGTTGGGCAACAGTGCCACCTAGCACTGGGAGAACTGAAAGTCAAATGTAATGGTAATTATACTTCCCTTAATAATAATGAAAAGACATTGCTTCAGGTGTAACACCAAGCATGACACCAAGCTGCAACAAATGCTTGACACAGGAAGTAAGTATGACAAACAGGAAATGAACACGAGATGCAGGAATTTTAATATATTATATATGGTTTGATTAAACAAAATGTAAAATGTAATATTCAGCATAATAACCAGAGACAAAAGAGGTGTTGCAGAAGGTGGCATGCAAAAAGAAAGTTAGGCAATTTTGTCTTTGGTCCTATTTGGTTTAAAATAATTCGTGTAGCTGCATGTTAAACATTGAACCAGCCAGCTGTATCCTTTGTTTTTCAAAAAGGTGGTCTGTGGATGGCCAATCCTCATGGCTGAATCCAATGAAAATAGCATTTGTCAATTTATTCAATCTAGATGTCTGCCCCAAATGTATTTTTCTCCTTATTTCATTTCCATGTCTGTCTGCCCACAACACAATCTATCATTTATAATAATGAAAGGTCATTGACCTGAAACATTGAGGGTATTTTAACCCCAAAAATGGGTGGGTTTGTTTTGGGTGCGAGGGAGGTTAAAGAGCTAAGGGGGAAAAATTCAGTTGGTTGCGCCTCCCGTTAGTGCCTTAAGAGGGCGCTAATGGGGCGCAAAGCAACTAGCGCCCGGGTGCGGCGATGTTTGCGCCGCTCGCGAAAATTAACTAGGCATTTTGCGGCGGCGCTAAACAGTACCGCCACGATCTCCTGCGCCGGCAGATCGTGATGTCAGTCGAGTGCGCAACGCCCCGGTAGCGCCCCGGAGCGGATATTGAGTGGCACCCCCTGCCTTACCGCCTGCCGCTAGCAACGACAGGTTGAGGGGAGCGTTTTGCAGTCAGGAAGGGACTGGGGAAGCGCTATTTAAAGGCGACCGCTTCCTGCCTTTTTTTGTTGGCGACATTTTTGAACCACGCATTCTGAGGGAGAGAGAGAAACTTCTGGAGAGATTCAGCGCTGTGTGAAGGAGTTTTGTGTACTGAGCAGCACTTTGCAGGTTCATTTTGATTTGCCCTTCCTTGTATCGATTTAGAAGAGATTGTGGGGGCTGCACTCTGAGCTCTTTCCCTGGTCCTCTCCATTGTTCTTTCCAGCAGATTTGATGTACAGGTCTCTCCAGGCCGAGATTCAAGGCTGCAATGAGCAGGATGTGGATGGAAAGCAAGATCAACCCTCCCCTTTAAGAACTGGCTGGGGCCATTGTGTCTGTGTTCCATTGCTGACTGACATCACATGAGCTTCGCCAGTGCTCTGAGTTAGCGCCTCGCTCCTCGGCCTTTGCGCCTTAAGACAGATGTGTAGCGCCTGATTTAGCGCTCCAATCACCTCCAGGGGCGATAAAAGTCAAGTTTGCAGTCGGAGGCGATAATTAGCGGCCAGGCGCTAATCTTTGCACCCGGCCGATAATTGCGCCCCAAACGGGGCGATACTGAATTTTTCCCCAAAAAATCTAAAACAGGAACCCAACCCGCCTCGAACCCACCCACTTCCGGTTTTAACGGATGCGGGATGAGGGGCAGGTGACCAATCCGCTCTCAGGAGGCAGGTTGGTCATTTAAATATTTTAATGAGGCTGCGTGCCTTCATTTTAACAGTGATTCTATTTTTAACCACAGCCGGCCAGGTTTCCCGGCAGGTGGAAGGAGGCGAGAAGGGCTGAATCCATGAGGTAAGGGTCTTTACAACACTGCTTGTGGGCCAGGAGGAGCAGGAGTGTTTCCTTAGTTCAACAAGCATACCAGTAAACCACAGCGTTCCCCCCCCCCGCCACCCCAAGATCTGTCTGCTCCCCCACCCCCGCGATTGGATGCTACCCCTGCGATCGGACCCCCCGACCACCATCTGCTCCCCCCAACCACCATCTGCTCCCCCCAAACACAATCTCCCCCCGCTCACCCCGCAATTGGTCCACCCCCCCGCACCCCCTGCTGACCACCACACCCCCCACTATCTGTCCCACCACCCCACGAGGCCTACCTGCACTCAGCTCAGCTGCAGCCTTGCGCTGCAGCTTTCCCGCCAACAGGCCCCCAGCCTGTCAATCAGGCTATCAGTGGGCGGGCAGCCTACATAAAAAAATTAAAAGAGTTAAAAACTGCAGGACATTCAGGAAACCCGTACTTCCAGGTTTCCCATTCCTAACTTCACACCCCAGCATGGAACAAGATCGGGGCCGTTAACTCTGTTTCTCTCTCTACAGCTGCTGCCTGACCTGCTGAGTATTTCCAGCATTTTCTGTTTTCATTTCAGACTTCCAGCATCCGCAGTATTTTGGTTTGTATTACAACCTATCATTTGTTTTCACAGGATCCGCAGCAGGGATACTTATCCAGGTAATAGCAGTCTAAAAATGTAGGCCCTGAAAATCTACAGGCCAGTAATCGCGAAATTTACACCAGGATCACATCCACCAGAATCCTTTACCGTTGACTCCAGTGAATTTCCGAGAGTAAGGGCCGGTTCCCTAATTTCCTTGTCAAATGGTAGGTGCCCGGCCACTTGGTGCTTATCCAGGTTGTTTGCCATGTAAAACAAACTGGAAAGTCCAGCTTAGTTGCCCAGGCTGGGAATTCACCTCCCTCCCTGAAAGATATTTAGCTGTGTCTTACTATCCCTTAAAAAGTCCTGAAAAAAATTTGGTACCCCAAATCTTTGTGGGTCCAGGCCACAATCCCAGCCTAGACACGTAGGTGGTCTCCACACCTGCCACTAAATCAACTGCTATGCCTAGTCTCACCATACCCCAGGTCCCTTTGAGAGCTGAGGTTGTGGGAATTCCAGAATTAGGGAATCCTGAGTCCCCAGCCCCCACCACCACCACTCCACCCACCCCCGCACTTTCAACAGTGGCTTTGTGAGGGGTGGGTGGAGGCTCCAGCCCCACAAGGCCATTCTGGAACGTTTGCTGCAAGATCAGGACCATGCATATCTAAGTCCCAACTTAGATTCTGGCCATTCTGGGCTACCCCTACTGAATTTACAATGGATGTGAGCTGGAACAGCCACAGATTTTCAGGACTGTAATTTCCAACTGTTCTCATGTGAGTATAATCTAAATAGTACTATTTTGAGCAGGGTGCAAGAGCAGAGGGACCTGGGGGGTCCATATTCACAGATCTATAAAGGTGGCAAGGCAAGTTGATAAGACAGTTAAGAAAGTGTATGGGATACTTAGCTTTGTAAATAGGGAGAAGTCGCACAACACCAGGTTATAGTCCAACAGTTTTATTTGAAATCACAAGCTTTCGGAGCGACTGCTCCTTCGTCAGGTGAAGTAAAGGAATACAAAATCGACAAAGCATATATAAATAGGGGCACTGATTACAAAAACAAGGAAGTCATGTTAAACCTTTACAAACCACTGGTTAGGTCTCAGCTGGAGTATTGTGCACAATTCTGGGCACCACACTTTCGGAAAGATGTCAAGGCTTTGGAGAGAATACAGAGGAGGTTTACCAGGATGATACCAGGGATGAGGGATTTCAGTTATGTAGAGACATTGGAGAAACTGGGATTGTTCTCCTTAGAGCAGAAAAGGTTAAGGGAATCCTAATAGAGGTATTCAAAATTATGAGGTTGTTTTGATAGAGCAAGTATGGAGAAACTGTTTCCTCTGGCAAGTGGGTTGGTAACCAGAGGTCATATATTTAAAATAATTGGCAAAAGAACGAGAGGGGTAAGAAGGAGTTTTTTTCATGCAGATGGTTAAGGTCTGGAAAGCATTACCTGAAAGGGTGGTGGAAGCAGATTCCAAAGGAAATTTCAAAAAGCAATTGGACATGCACTTGAAGAGGACTAATTTGCAGGGTTATGGGAAGAAATTTGGGGAGTGGGACTAAATTGCACAGCTCTTTCAAAGAGCTGGCACAGGCACAGTGGGCCGAATGCTCTCCTGTGCTGTAAGATTCTATGATCTATGATTTGTAATGTATGAACATTGAGTTGGAACATGATTCACCAACCGTTCTTCCATCGTTTACTGAAATATTAGCCTGCTCAAATTCTGTTTGTTAAAGACAATCTTCAAAGAGACTGCTTCTATATCAAAGAGATCCAAAGTTTAAATGTCAGGCCTTGCAGTCATTCTTCAATTTTCTATTGATGATGCTACTCCACTGGATGGGGCTGGATAGAACTCTGTGAGTATTTATGTATGTATTTACCAGTAGAGATTGTGGGGGAATTTTAACTACCCCCCCTTCCCCGCCCCCCACCCCACTGGACAGGAACTGGGCATGCAAGGGGTAAAAATCAGGTGGGTGTATTATCGGCCTGTTGCCAAGCACCATTTTAACAATGTACACTTTCCAATTGTCCAAAGTTCCCAATAGAGACAGGCGGGAACATCATGAATGCCATTAGGACCCCAACGCGATCTTAACGACAAAAAGCAGAAGTACTACCCATATTCCAACCTGCTAGGTAAAACCTAGCAAGTTTGGCTGAACAGGCAGCAGGCTGCAGGATTTAACAAGGTAATGAGCTCCAGGCACTCAAATCATTGGCATCTGTGTGCTTGTGAGCTTTCTGGAGTTGGAGTGCTTTGTCACTTTGGATATTGCTTCTTTCTGACACTTTCTTTTGCTTACTCACCCGGAATAAAGAGTGAAAGCTCTATCATGTTTCAGCAAATGTAAACCTTATTCGGTACAAGAAATGCTATGAAATGGCCAAGGAGGTTATAATTAGTTAAGATCCTATTTATGAACCATAAATTCTAATTGTATTAGATTATGGTAATGTGACATGTAGAAAACACTGCACTTCTTTGATTATTTCATTAATATTAAAGGGGTGAATGACTGGAACTGAATCTGTATCAATGGACTTTGAAGCAATCTGATATTGCAGCTAATGGAAACAAAGGGACACTCAGTGAGAGTAAATACAATGAGTAAGATCTAAAAAGGAAGGATGAAGGAATTGGCAGTATTCGGTAATCTGTTGCTGATAAAGTATTTGATACTACAACATCCAATGACTTAATTCAGATTTCAAAATGTGTTACTGATTATGGAGGTCACCAATTAAAGAACCAGACTATCAAATCAATGAAGACTAATAATAAGCTGATATCCACAAGGATGATATCCGTTCTCTTGTCCGATCTGCATCTGTAAGCAGGGGTCTCGAAGCAGTAAGTCACTTCACATCTATATCAGTTTATTAATTCAATTGAAATTTGTTCCATCCCCTCCATTTGTAAGGAAAATGTTCAACACATTCTTTCACTACTCCTGTTCCTAATCCTTCTGATCTTAGACGTGCTGAGCTTACTTCCAGGTTTCCCATGCAATATTGGACTGCCCCCCACCGCTGCTCTCAACGCGCGTCGGGAGTTCATATCATATGAATTATAGGGGGAAAAATTTGGTATCAACCATTTTGGGGCGCTACCATCGCTTGGGCGCTAACTTTAGTGCCCAGCACCAATTAGCACCGGCGACCGCGAAATTCAGTTTTACTGCCCCAAGAGGAAGGTGGAGCGCTAATTTAAGCGCGCCACTTCCTTCTTAGAACGCTATCGGGGTGGTGCGTTCTGCAGCGCTATGCACTGGGCCACGTAGCGCTGCTGCATGGAAGGGCTGTTCCCCTCATTAAAGGGGAGGGCCCAAGCCCACAACTCTGCGGGGCCCTACCTGGGCCACCGGAGAGTGGGGTGCCATGCCAGCAGCAAGTCATCGCCCAGCGCAGATTCAGGGGGAAGTAAGTTCAGCACGTCTAACATCAGAAGAATTAGGAACAGGAGTAAGCCTACAGCTCCTTGAGCCCGCTCCACCATTCAGTAAGATCATGGTTGATCTTCGACCTCAACTCCACTTTCCCGCTCAATCCCCATATCCCTTCATTCCCCATGAGTGGAACTTCTAAACTGGAATAGGGCTAATGTCAATGGGATGCAAAAGGATCTAGCCAGGGTAAAATGGAACCAAAGACTGACAGGAAAAACTGTAACAGAACAATGGGTGATTTTTAAGGAGGAGATGTTACAAGTATAGGCTAGGTACATTCCAACAAGAGGGAAGGGTAAGGGAACCAAAGCAAGGGCTCCTTGGATGACGAGGGAGATAGAGAAGATGATGAAACAAAAAAAGAGGGTGTATGATGCATGTCAGGTGAATTCTTTAAGGGAGAACCAGACCAATTAGTTGAGAGGGGATGTGAAGATGAAAATAAGATTGGCAAAGAGAGAATGTGAGAGTAGAATGGCGGTTAACATAAAAGAAAACCCCAAAATCTTCTACCGGCATGTAAACAGTAAGCGGGTAGTAAGAGGCGGGGTGGGGCCTATTAGAGACAAAGAGGTGATAATGGCTCAGATGTGCAGGGCAAGGCTAGAATACTCAATAAGTACTTTTGTATCAGTGTTTACTAAGGAAGTGGATGCTGACAAAATATCGGTAGAAGTGGAAAAGCTAGAAGCAATGGAAGGGGTAAAAATTGATCGACAGGATGTGCTAGAAAGGCTGTGTATGCTTAGAGTGGACAAGTCACCTGGTCCAGATGGCTTGCATCCCAGGTTGCTAAGGAAATTGGGGGAGGAGATAGCGGAAAGGCTTGCCATAATTTTCCAATCTTCCCTCGATGTGGGGGAGGTGCCTAAGGATTGGAAAGTGGCAAATGTGACACCATTGTTCAAGAAAGGGTGTAAGGACAATCCTAGTAACTACAGGCCAGTCAGTTTAACATCAGTGGTGGGTAAAATTTTAGAAACAATAATCAAGGAAAAAATTAACGGGCACTTGGAGATGTTTAAGCTAATTAAGGAGAGCCAACACGGATTTGTAAAAGGCAGATCGCGTTTGACTAATCTAATTGAATTTTTTGATGAAGTAACAGAGAGGATTGATGAAGGGAATGCAATGGATGTTGTCCACATGGATTTTCAGAAGGCGTTTGACAACGTACCACATAGAAGGCTGGTTAACAAAATTGAGGCTCATGGAATAGATGGGTCAGTGGCAGCTTGGATAGGGAATTGGCTTAAGGACAGAAAACAGTGAGTTGTGGTAAATGGCTGTTTTTTAGACTGGAGGATAGTAGACAGTGGTGTTCCCCAAGGGTCAGTGCTAGGACCACTGCTTTTTTTGATATATATAAATGACCTGGATATTGGAATACAGAGTAGAATTTCTAAATTTGCCGATAACACCAAACTTGGGAGTGTGGCAAACAGTGATGATGATACCAATCGACTGCAACAGGACATAGAAAGGCTAGCAGAATGGGCAGACAAGTGGCAGATGGAATTTAATACAGAGAAGTGTGAGGTGATGCATTTTGGCAGAAGGAACAGGGAGAGGCAATATACACTTAATGGCACAGTTTTAAAGAGTGTGCAGGGACAGAGGGACCTGGGAGTTAATGTGTATAGGTCCCTGAAGGTGGCAGGACATATTGAGAGAGTGGTTAACAAAGCATATGGGATATTGGGCTTCATAAATAGAGGTATTGAGTACAAAAGTAGAGAAGTTATGCTGAACCTTTCTAAAGAGCTGGTTAGGCCACAACTGGAGTATTGCGTCCAGTTCTGGTCACCACACTTTAGGAAGGATGTGAAGGCCCTTGACAGGGTGCAGAGGAAATTTACCAGAATGGTTCTGGGGATGGGGGATCTTAGCTACAAGGACAGGTTGGAGAAGCTGGATTTGTTTTCATTAGAGCAAAGGGGGTTGAGGAGTGATTTGATAGAGGTGTACAAGATTGTGACGGGTTTGGATAGGCTAGACGGGGAAAGGCTGTTCCCACTAGTTGATGGTACAAGGACTAGGGGACACAGATTTAAGATTTTGGGCAAGAGATACAGGGGGGAACGTGAGGAAAAACCTTTTTACACAGTGAGTGGTGATGATCTGGAATTCGCTACCGACGGAAGTGGTGGAAGCGGAGACACTCAATGTTTTCAAGGGGAGACTGGATAGGCACTTGAGGGAAATAAACTTGCAGGGCTATGGGGATAGAGCGGGGGAATGGGACTGATTGGATTGCTCTACAGAGAGCTGGCACGGACTCGATGGGCTGAATGGCCTCCTTCTGTGCTGTTATGACTCTATGGGGGAGAAATTTGGTTGCTTTGCGCCTCCCGTTAGTGCCCTAAGAGGACGCTAAAGGGGCGCAAAGCAACTAACACCCGGGCGCGGTGATGTTTGCGCTGCTCGCGAAATTGACCAGACATTTTGTGGCGGCACTAAACACGAGCACCACGATCTCCTGCACCTGCAGATCGTGACGTTAGTCGAGTGTGCAACGCCCCGGACCGGATATTGAATGGTGCCCCCTGCCTTTCTGCCTGCCGCTAGCAACAACAGGTTGAGGGGAACGTTTTTCAGTCGGGAAGGGACTGGGGGAGCGCTATTTAAAGGCGGCCGCTTCCTGTCTTTTTTTGTTGGCGTCATTTTTGCACCATGCATTCTGAGAGAGAGAGACTTCTGGAGAGATTCAACGCTGTGTGAAGGTGTTTTGGGTACTGAGCAGCACTTTGCAGGTTCATTTTGATTTGACCTTCCTTGCATCGATTTAGAAGAGACTATGGGGGCTGCACTCTGAGCTCTTTCCCTGGGTCTCTCCATTGTTCTTTCCAGCAGAATTGATGTACAGGTCTCTCCAGGCCAAGATTCAAGGCTGCAATGAGAAGGGTGTGGATGGAGAGCAAGATCGACCCTTCCCTTTAAGAACTGGCCAGCGCCAGTGTGTCTGTGTTCCATTGCTGACTGACATCACATGAGCTTCGCCAGCGCTCTGAGGTACCACCTCGCTCCTCGGCGTTAGCGCCTTAAGAGAGGTGTGTAGCGCTTGACTTAGCGCTCAAATCACCTCCAGTGGCGATAGAAGCCAAGTTTGCAGTCGGAGGCGGTAATTAGTGCTAGGCGCTAAACTTTGCGCCCGGCCGATAATTGCGCCCCAAACGGGGCGATACCGAATTTCTCCCCCTGTGACTCTATGACTATGAGTCCAAAAATCCATCGATCTCATCCTTAAATATACTCAACGATTCGGCATGCGCAGCCCTTTGGGGTAGAGAATTCCAAAGATTCACAAACCTCTGAGTGAAGAAATTCCACCTCATCTCAGTCTTAAAGGGCGGCCTCTTATCCTGAGACTATGCCCCCGAGTTCTAGACTCTCCAGCCAGTAAAAACAACCTCTCAGCATCTACCCTGTCAAACCCCTCAGAGTATAGGCCCAATCTACTTAAACCTCCAGAAAATCTTTTGATACCTGAAAGCCCGAGAATGGCTTGTATCGGACGCTGGTATGAGTGTGTAAATGTGATTTGTTACGTATGAAGCAATTACCATCCGGAAATGCGTGGTTAATTTGCACTGTCGAACGAGTCTCAGACATACTCAGTTAGCAACATAGAAACATAGAAATATAGAAAAATAGGAGCAGGAATAGGCCATTCGGACCTTCGAGCCTGCTCCACCATTCAATAACATCATGGCTGATCCTCTATCTCAACACCATATTCCCGCTCTCTCCCCATACCCCTTGCTGCCTTTTGTGTCTAGAAATCTATCTATCTCCTTCTTAAATATATTCAGTGACTTGGCCTCCACAGCCTTCTGTGGTAGAGAATTCCACAGGTTCACCACCCTCTGAGTGAACAAATTTCTCCTCATCTCAGTCCTAAATGTCCTACCCATATCCTGAGACTGTGACCCCTCATTCTAGACCCCCCAGCCAGGGGAAACATCCTCCCTGCATCCAGTCTGTCTAGCCCTGTCAGAATTTTATACGTTTCAATGAGATCCCCTCTCATTCTTCTCAACTCTAGTGAATACAGGCCTAGTTGACCCAATCTCTCCTCATAAGACAGTCCTGCCATCCCAGGAATCAGTCTGGTGAACCTTCACTGCACTCCCTCTATGGCAAGTATATCCTTTCTTAGGTAAGGAGACCAAAACTGCACACAGTACTCCAGGTGTGGTCTCACCAAAGCCCTGTATAACTGGAGGAACGCGATGGACACCTACGGACGCTGAAAGACGCCCTCATAAGAGCGGGATATAACGCTCGACTCGTCGATCGACAGTTCCGACGGGCCACAGCGAAAAATCGCATAGACCTCCTTAGAAGGCGAACACGGGACACAACCAACAGAGTACCCTACGTCGTCCAGTACTTCCCCGGAGCGGAGAAACTACGCCATGTTCTTCGCAGCCTTCAACATGTCATCGATGACGACGAACACCTTGCTAAGGCTATCCCACGCCTCCATTACTCGCCTTCAAGCAGCCGCCTAACCTCAAAAGTACCATAATTCGCAGCAAATTACCCAGCTGTCAGGAGAACAGCGACCACGACACCACACAACCCTGCCACGGCAACCTCTGCAAGACATGCCAGATCATCAACACAGATACCATCATCACACGTGAGGACACTACCCACCAGGTACTTGGTACATACTCATGTGACTCGGCCAACATTGTCTACCTCATACGTTGCAGGAAAGAATGCACCGCGGCATGGTACATCGGCGAGATCATGCAGACACGGAGACAACGTATGAACGGACACCGCGCAACAATCGCCAGGCAGGATTGTTACCTCCCAGTCGGGGAACACTTCAGCAGTCAAGGACATTCAGCCTCGGATCTGCGGGTTAGCGTTCTCCAAGGCGGCCTTCGAGACACGACAACGCAAAATCATCGAGCAGAAACTGAGAGCCAAGTTCCGCACCCATGAGGACGGCCTCAACAGGGATCTCGGGTTCATGTCACGCTACAGAACGTGACTCGACATCGTTGTCTGTTTTTCCAGTTTTTAAAAAAAAAGTTAAAAGCTTAACTGCAGACGGCAGCATTTGACATGTTGGACCCCCTGTGACCCACCTCATTGTCTTAGCTGTACTCTGATGTGTCTTTGATGTAATGCCTCCCTAACAGATTGTATCTCTGCAGACACATTGGCCCGAAAATTAGACCTAATGCGGGAGAGTACGCACTGTGTACTCTCGCGTATTAGGTCCCGAAGTGCCGGTTTCCTGCATGCACTGCGCATGCACGGGAAACCGGCACTTCGTGTATGGCAAAGGGGGCGGTTCCTAAGTGAACCGCGTGCGCGCTACAGGTTGTGCGCATGCAGCACACTTAGTTTTTATTTCAGGTTTGAACGCGCAGGTAAGTGTTGAAGATTTTACACATAAAGAAAGCAGGCATAAGACCCCCTTTTAACAAGGTAAGTAGTTAATTAAGTATTATTTTAAATTTTTTTCAACAGGTTTATCTTTTGTAGAGACTTTAAAGAAAGGTAAGTTTATTTTTATAACTTTTAAAAAGAATTAAAATTTTTCAAAAATTAAAATTTTTGTTTTAAGTGGTTAATTTATTTAACTATAGTTATTTTATTAATGTGATGGCTTTTAAAAAAAATTTAATTGAGGTTTAGCTGTTCTTTTGGGGGCTTGTTGTATTCATAGTTTTGACAGCTCTTGCTGTCAAAACGATGAATGAAAGATGGTGTGCTGCCATTGGCTCTAACTGGCCCACGTGATCCCAGAGGTCGCATCGAACTAACTGCGCCTCTGGGACACGCACACACTGCGCGCCGGCACCAGGGAGAGGCCCATGAACTGAAGTTAGTGTAGGCCAAAACCATAAAGGTAGGCGCGGAGTGCGATATCGCGGGGGATCCTTACCCCCGCGGCAACCATCGAACTCCAATTTCTGGGCCATTGTTCTCTGTATATATATATACTGTGTAATCGATTTGTATTCCCTCACTGTACCTGTACCTGAAGAAGGAGCGGAGCTCCGAAAGCTCGTAATTTTAAATAAAACTGTTGGACTATAACCTGGTGTTGTGCAATTTCTCATAACTGTAGTAAGACATCCTTGCTCCTGTGCTCAAATCCTCTTGCAATGAAGGCTAACATACCATTTGCCTTCCTAACTGCTTGCTGCACCTGCATGTTTGCTTTCAGTGATTGGTGTACAAGGACACCCAGGTCCCTTTGTACATCAACATTTCCCAATCTATCACCATTTAAATAATACGCTGCCTTTCTGTTTTCCCTACCGAAGTGGATAACTTCACATTTATTCACATTATACTGCATCTGCCATGTATTTGTCCACTCACTCAACTTGTCTAAATCGCCTTGAAGCCTCTTTGCATCCTCCTCACAACTCACAATCTCACCTAGTTTTGTGTCGTCAGCAAACTTGGAAATATTACATTTAGTTCCCTCATCCAAATCAGTGATATATATTGTGAATAGCTAGGGCCCAAGCACTGATCCCTGCGGTACCCCACTAGTCACCACCTGCCACCCCGAAAAAGACCCATTTATTCCTACTCTCTGTTTCCTGTCTGTTAATCAATTTTCAATCCATGCCAGTATATTACTCCCAATCCCATGTGCTTTAATTTTGCACACTAACCTCTTATGTGGGACTTTATCAAAGGCCTTCTGAAAATTCAAATACACCACATCCACTGGTTCTCCCTTATCTATTCTACCAGTTACATCCTCAAAAAACTCCAGTAGGTTTGTCAAACACGATTTCCCTTTCATAAATCCATGTTGACTTTGTCTAATCCTGTTGATATTTTCTAAGTGTCCTGTTATCACATCCTTTATAATAGACTCTAGCATTTTCCCTACTACTGATGTTAGGCTAACTGGTCTGTAGTTCCCTGTTTTCTTTCTCCCTCTTTTTTTAAATAGTGGGGTTACATTTGCCACCCTCCAATCTGCAGGAACTGTTCCATAATCTATAGAATTTTGAAAGATGACAACCAATGCTTCCACTATTTCTATGGCTACCTCTTTCAGTACTCTGGGCTGCAGATTATCAGGCCCTGGGGATTTATCGGCTTTCAGTCCCATTAATTTCTCCAGCACTATTTTTTTACTAATACTAATTTCCTTTAATTCCTCCTCCTCACTAGACCCTTGGTGCCCTACCATTTCTGGGAAGTTATTTGTGTCCTCTTCCGTGAAGACAGAACCAAAGCATTTGTTTAATTGCTTTTCCATTTCCTTGTTCCCTATTATAAATTCTCCCATTTCTGACTGTAAGGGACCTACATTTGCCTTCACTAATCTTTTTCTTTTTACATACTTGTAAAAGCTTTTACAGTCCGCTTTGATGTTCCTTGCAAGTTTACTCTCATCCTCTATTTTTCCCCTCTTAATCAGTCTCTTGGTCCTTTTTTGTTGAACTCTGAACTGTTCCCAATCCTCAGGCTTGTTACTTTTTCTGGCAACTTTATATGACTCCTCTTTGGATCTAATACTATCCTTAATTTCTTGTTAGCCATGGTTGGGCCGCTTTTCCTTTTGTGTTTTTGCGCCAGAAAGGAATGTATAACTGTTGCAATTCATGCATTCGTTCCTTAAATGTTAGCCATTGCCTATCCACCGCCATGCCTTTTAATGAAGCTCCCTCAAGTTACTTGATAACAGCAAGACATGAAATGGTTAATGTGGCTCAGGAGAGTGAGACAACTTTTAAAGCATTGACACACACTCCATCGAGAAACTATCTAATTAATGAAACAATCAGAATAGAGTTAAATACACTGATACCTGTTGGAGGGATTGACATTGAAGTTGAAGCAGAGAGTTACATGGAATCTGGACTGGGACAATTGAGGGCTAAGGAGAAATCATGTCGAGCAAGAATTATCCACAAGATGGATACGAGTAAAAGAGAGATCTGGAGAATCTTTTAAGTCCATGACTTGTTGATTAGATGTTAAACTGTAATGTCACTTGAAATGATTGTAAGACTGAATTATAACTTGTAACTGTAATAATTGTGTTTTGTAGGTAACAGAGCGTGGGAAAAACCAGTACGAATCCAATATGAAGTGGTTTTGGTGGTGCCTCCTGTGTCACTACTACTGCAACTACCATGCTTTACGGGTCTAACAGGACCTGTCCCATCAATCAACATGTTTTACTCAATATCAAAACCTATGCGCAAGTGAAACTGACAGTAAGTGAGACATTTAAGTATGAGCTGCACAATTATGTGGCACAATTCGGGTACAACATTCCCCTGTTGTTGGAGGGCTTCAGTGAACTCGTGATGCGACTGAACTCCTCCCTGAAGCATTTTTATGTTTTGGAGCAATAGTTATTGAAATTGACAGCAAAAGGGATGATTCACACTGGTGGGATATTGGGCTTAATACATCAGCACGCCCTTAGGTTCATATTATTTCACACGCTCTGGTAGTTCTCCAACTTATAATGATAGTGTATTTGATATATGTAACCCGTGTAGTAAGACTTTGATGCACAAGCCAATTGTGTACTCATGCCTATGACTAACCAGCACTAACAAATTAATTGAGCACACCGAAAGAGAAGATCCAAAGTAACGTAGAGGAGACCCCAGGCGGGGTAAGATCAGGAAAGATAGAAGAAACAGAGGATACCCCAGGCGGGGCAGAATTGGAACACCGGAACAGTGAATTGAATTTGAGTAAGGGGTCAGAGGTTGCTCCTCCCCATCAAAGGAATGGACTGCAAGGAAGGGGTAAACCTTCATTTTCGAGACTCCCTACTAACTAACGCCCAAGTTGAGAGAGCAATAAGAACTAGCTAGATTAGTCAAGAGCCGATTGTGAGAAGTCAATAAGGATATTACCTTCTCAAGGTGGGGAGATGTAAGAAATCGTAGATTGAAAGAAATAATGGCCCAAAAATTCGTGAGGAAGCCTTCGTGCGAGGGTAAGGCTTCCCTGCGATCTCTCACTGCGCGTTGGCTTTTTCAGTTCCAGCTCGCACGAACTTGATGTTCTGGACAGCTGCTGTGCTGGGCTTGCGTATCCCACAGGCATAGTTAATTCGTGCGAGCTGTGGGATCACGTGACTCAGTTAGAAACATAGAATCTAGGAGCAGGAGTAGGCCATTCGGCCCGTCGAGCCTGCTCCACCATTCAATACGATCATGGCTGATCATCCAAATCCAGTACCCTGTCCCTGCTTTAATCCCCACAGTACACATATCCCAACCTACCCCCGTAACCCCACGTATTTAATTCCCCCTAACATATCCCATCCTATCCCCATAACCCCACATATTTAATCCCCCCCTAACACTAAGGGTCAATTTATCATAGCCAAATCAACCTAACCCGCACATTTTTGGACTGTGGGAGGAAACCGGAGCACCCGGAGGAAACCCACGCAGACACGGGGAGAATGTGCAAACTCCACACAGACAGTCACCCGAGGTCAGATTCGAACCCGGGTCCCTGGCGCTGTGAGGCACCAGTGCTAACCACTATGCCACCGTGTTGCCCACTAGTTAGAGCCAATGGCAGCACACCATTTTCCATTCATAACTTTCACATAAGTGCTGTGAAAGCTATGAATCTATACCCCCCAAAAGAACAGCTAAACCTCAATTAAATTTAAAAAAAAACCATCACATTAATAAAATAAGTATAGTTAAATAAATTAACCATTTTAAATAAAAAATTACATTTTTGAAAAAATTTAAAATCTTTTAAAAAGTTATAAAAATAAACTTACCTGTCTTTAAAGTCTCTAAAAAAGATATACCTGTTAAAAAAAATTCAAAATAATACTTAATTCACTACTTACCTTGTTAAAAGTGGGTCTTACTCCTTTTTTTATATGTAAAATCTTCCATACTTACCTGCGCGTTGAAACCACTAAGTGCACTGCATGCGCGCAGCCTGTAGTGGGCACGCGGTTCAGCTAGGAACCGCCCCCTTTTCCATTCACCAAGTGCCGGTTTTCAGCGCATGCGCAGTGCATGCAGAAAACCGGCAATTGGAGACAGAATACGCAAGAGTACGCAATGCGTACTCTCGCGTAGCGGCACTAATTTTTGGGCCAATAGTCTGTTACGGATTCCCTAAATCAGCAAGTTGCCTAAGTTGATGACACAGAAAAATTCCAGTCATGTCGAAAAAATAGCTGAGCTGAGCTGAATTACGAGTTCAGAACACAAAAACAGGCCTTCGAGTGGGCATAGCTAGGCCTGATAAGAGGTGCAACAAGGAGTTGTAGTATAAACAAGCTGTCTACGAGAGGGCAACAAGACCTTTAGAACAGAGATAAGGAGGAAAATGACCTCATGAGGCTGGGAAGGGGCTGTCATAGGTAGCCTCTCCCTTGTAATTGGATGACGGGATGGGTAAAAATGATTGACACCAGGTATCCACGAGCCCATTGAAATAAGGTATAAAAACAGACAACCGAGAGAGGAAAGCAGGCTATTCGGGGTGAAGGCTTCCCTGAGGTGGCTACGGCCTAACACCTTGGTCAAGTTTAGCCTCTGAGATAGCTGACGGCCTAACACCTCCAACAGCTCGAGCGATGACACAACGGAAGTGACCGCTGTAGCAGACTGCAGGAATCCACTCAATCTGAGACCACCGTACAGCCTCACCATCCGTCCAGTTGTTTCGTTCCGTTCCAGGGCCATAGATCGCCCTCATCTGTCACGGGTTGTATGTCTACTGTATCTATTTCAATCGCATGTAATAATATCTGATAATGCTTCAACTGTAGCTCTCTAATAAAAAGCCTTACAACTCCTAAGACCCTTTGGGTAATCTGTGTGTGACCTGTGATCCAAATCTTACAGCTAGTATCAGTAATGGTGACTACCAGATTGTCGTAAAAACCCATCTGGTTCACTAATGTCCTTTAGGGAAGGATATCTGCCATCCTTACCTGGTCTGGCCTATATGTGACTCCAGACCCATAGCAATGTGGTTAACTCTTAACTGCCCTTTGAAATGGCCTAGCAAGCCACTCAGTTGTAACATACCGTTACAAGAAACAATAATAAGAATAAAATCGGACAGATCACCCGGCATCAATCTCAGCACCGGTTTCGGACACAAGAAAGGCACACCCAGCCCAGTCGACCCTGCAAAGTCCTCCTCACTAACATCTGAGGACTTGTGCCAAAATTGGGAGAGCTGTCCCACAGTCCAGGCAAGCAACAGCCTGACATAGTCATACCATTCAGCCAATGTCCCAGACTCCTCCATCACCATCCCTGGGTATGTCCCATCCCACTGGCAGGACAGACCCACCAGAGGTGGCGGCACAGTGGTATACAGTTGGGAGGGAGTGGCCCTGGGAGTCCTCAACATTGACTCCGGACCCCATGAAGTCTCATGGCATCAGGTCAAACATGGGCAGGGAAACGTCCTGCTGATTACCACCTACCATCCTCCCTCAGCTGATGAATCAGTACTCCTCCATGTTGAACACCACTTGGAAGAAGCACTGAGGGTAGCAAGGGCGCAGAATGTACTCTGGGTGAGGGACTTCAATGTCCATCACCAAGAGTTGCTCGGTAGCACCACTACTGACCGAGCTGGCTGAGTCCTGATGGACATAGCTGCCAGACCGGGCCTGCAGCAGGTGGTGAGAGAACCAACATGAGGGAAAAACCTACTTGACCTCATCCTCACCAATCTACCTGTCACAGATGCATCTGTCCATGACAGTATTGGTAGCAGTGACCACCGCACAGATAGGAGCAGGAGTAGGCCATTCGGCCCCTCGAGCCTGTTCTGCCATTTAATGAGATCATGGCTGATCATCCAAATTCAGTACCCTGTCCCTGCTTTCTCCCCATATCCCTTGGTCACTTTAGCCTTAAGAAATATATCTAACTCCTTCTTGAATATATTTAATGAATGGCCTCAACTGCCTTCTGTGGTAGAGAATTCCACAGGTTCACCACTCTCTGGGTGAAGAAATTCCTCCTCATCTCAGTCCTAAATGGCTTACCCCTTATCCTTAGACTGTGACCCCTGGTTCTGGACTCCCCCGCCATCGGGAATATCCTTCCTGCATCTAGTCTGTCTAGTCCTGTTAGAATTTTATAAGTTTCGATGAGATCCCCTCTCATTCTTCTAAATTCTAGCGAATATAAGCCTAATTGACCCAGTCTCTCTTCATACATCATTCCTGCCATCCCAGGTATCAGTCTGGTGAATCTTCGCTGCACTCCCTCCATGGCAAGAACATCCTTCCTCAGATAAGGTGACCAAAACTGCACACAATACTCAAGGTGTGGTCTCACCAAGGCCCTGTACAACTGCAGCAAGACATCCTTGCTCCTGTACTCAAATCCTCTCGCTATGAAGGCCAACATACCATTTGCCTTCTTAACCGCCTGCTGCACCTGCATGCTTACCTTCAGTGACTGGTGCACAAGGACACCCAGGTCTCGTTGCACTTCCCCTTTTCCCAATCTATTGCTGTTCAGATAATAATCTGCCTTCCTGTTTTTGCCACCAAAGTGGATAACCTCGCATTTATCCACATTATACTGCATCTGCCATGCATCTGCCCAATCACCCAACCTGTCCAAATCATACTGGAGTTTCTCTGCATCCTCCTCACAGCACACACGCCCACCCAGCTTTGTGTCGTCTGCAAACTTGGAGATATTACATCTAGTTCCCTCGTCTAGATCATTAATATATATTGTGAATAGCTGGGGTCCTAGCACCGATCCCTGCGGTACCCCACTAGTCACTGCCTGCCACTCGGAAAAAGACCCGTTTATTCCAACTCTTTGCTTCCTGTCTGCCAACCAGTTCTCTATCCAAGTCAATACCTTACCCCCAATCCCATGTGCTTTAACTTTGCACGCTAATCTTTTATGCAGGACCTTATCGAAAGCCTTCTGAAAGTCCAAATACACCACATCCACTGGTTCTCCCTTATCTATTCTACCAGTTGCATCCTCAAAAACGGCTGAGCGCACGGAATACAGCAAAGGCTATGGACCCCAACAACATCCTGGCTGTCGTGCTGATGCCTTGTGCTCCAGAACTAGCCATGCCTCTAGCTAAGCTGTTCCCGTACAGCTACAACACTGGCATCTACCCGACAATGTGGAAAACTGCCCAGGTATGTCATGTCCACAAAAAACAGGACAAATCCAATCCAGCCAATTACCGTCCCATCAGTCTACTCTCAATCATCAGCAAAGTGATGGAAGGTGTTGCCGACAGTACTCACCAATAACCTGCTCACTGATGCTCAGTTTGGGTTCAGCTTCAGACCTCATTACAGCCTTGGTCCAAACATGGACAAAGGAGCTAAATTCCAGAGGTGAGGTGAGAGTGACTGCCCTTGACATGAATGTAGCATTTGACTGAGTGTGGCACCAAGGAGCCCTAGTAAAATTGAAGTTAATGGGAATCAGGGGAAAAACTCTTCACTAGCTGGAGTCATACCAAGCACAAAGGAAGATGGTTGTGGTGGTTGGAGGCCAATCATCTCAGCCCTAGGACATCACTGCAGGAGTTCCTCAGGGCAGTGTCCTAGGCCCAACCATCTTCAGCTGCTTCATCAATGACCTTCCCTCCATCATAAGGTCAGAAGTGTGGATGTTCACTGATGATTGCACAGTGTTCAATTCAATTTGCAACTCCTCAGATAATGAAGCAGGCCATTCCCGCATGCAGCAAGACCTGGACAAGATTCAGGCTTGGGCTGATAAGTGGCAAGTAACATTCGCGCCACACAAGTGCCAGGCAATGACTATCTCCAACAGGAGAGCATCTAACCACCGCCCCTTGACATTCACCGGCATTACCATCGCCGAATACCCAAACATCAACATCCTGGGGGTCACCATTGTCCAGAAACTTAACTGGACAATGGTGATACACACATAAATACTGTGGCTACAAGAGCAGGTCAGAAGCTGGGTATTCTGTGGCGAGTGACTCACCTCCTGACTCGAACTTGGATATATCATCTAAGTCGTTAATATAGTTTGTAAATAGCTGAGGCCGAAGCACTGATCCTTGTGGCATTCCAATAGTTACAGCCTGCCAACCTGAAAATGACCCGTTTATCCCTACTCTCTGTTTTCTGTCCGTTAACCAATCCTCTATCCATGCTAATGTATTACCCCTAACCCCATGAGCCCTTATCTTGCGTAACAACCTTTTATGTGGCACCTTATCGAATGCCTTTTGGAAATCCAAATATACTACATCCACTAGTTCCTCTTTATCTACCCTGCTAGTTACATCCTCAAAAAACTCTAATAAATTTGTCAAACACGATTTCCCTTTCTTAAAACCATGTTGACTCTGCCGAATCATATTATGATTTTCTAAGTGCCCTGTTATGATTTTCTGAGCTCCTATTATTTCTAAGTGCCCTGTTACTTCCTTAATAATGGATTCCAGCATTTCCTGATAACCAATGTCAGGCTAATTGGCTTCAAATTCCCTGCTTTCTCTCTCTCTCCTTTCTTGAATAGCGGTGTTACATTTGCTACCTTCCAATCTGCTGGGACTGTTCTAGAATCTAGGGAATTTTGGAAGATCACAACCAATGCATCCATTCTCTCTGTAGCCACTTCTTTTAGAACCCTCGAATGTAGGCTGTCAGGTCCAGGGGGATTTGTCGGTTTCTCCTCCCATTAGTTTCTCAAGTACCTTTTCTCTGTTGATATTAATTACTTTAAGTTCCTCACTGTCATTAACCCCTTGGTTCTCCATTATTTACGGTATGTTTTTTGTGTCTTCTACTGTGAAGTCAGACACAAAATATTTGTTTAAAGTCTCTGCCATTTCCTTATTCCCCATTATAATTTGTCCTGTCTCAGCCTCTAAGTGACCAATGCTTACTTTTGCTACTCTCTTCCTTTTTACATACTTGTAGAAGCTCTTACAATCTGCTTTTGTATTTCTTGCAAGTTTATTCTCACGCTCTATTTTCACAGTTTTTATGAACTTTTTGGTCACCCTTTGCTGGTTTCTAAAGCTTTCCCAATCCTCAGGCTTACTACTATTCTTCACAACATTATAAGATGCTTCTTTTAATCTGATACTACCCTTAAATTCTTTAGTTTGCCACGGATGGATCACTTTTCCCATGGAGTTTTTATTTCTCAATGGAATGTATATTTGTTGAGAATTTTGAAATATCTCTTTAAGTGTTTGCCACTGCTTATTTACCTTCATACCTTTTAATCTAATTTCCCAATCTACTTTAGCCAACTCACCCCTCATACCTATGTAATTGGCTTTATTTAAGTTTAAAACTAGAGTTGTATTTAAGTTTGTCACTCTCAAACTCAAGGTGAAATTCTATCATATTGTGATCATTCTTCCCCAGAGGATCCTTTGCTATGAGATTAATAATTAACAGTGTCTCATTACACAATACAAGATCTAAAATAGCCTGTTCCCTGGTTGGATCCATGATGTATTGTTTTAGGAAACTATCTCGAATGCATTCCATGAACTCGTCCTCCAGACTACCTTTGCCAATTTGACTTGCCCAGTCTATATGAAGATTAAAGTCTCCCACTATTATTGCATTACCTTTTTTTCCAAGCTCCTATTATTTCTTGGTATAGCCACTGTTAGGGGGCCTATAAACTACTCCCACCAGTGTTTTCTGCCCCTTGTTATTTCATAACTCAACCCGTACTGATTCTTCTTCCTGATCTTCCAAGCCAAGCTCCTTTCTGACTACTGTCCTTATGTCATCCTTTATTATCAGGGTTACCCCCCACCTTTTCCATTCTGCCTGTCTTTTCAAAACACCAGGGGCTCGATTTTAATAGCCCTGAGGAGGTGGGTTTGGAGGCGGGTCAGCAGCGAAAATCGGAAAAAATGGCTTCAGACACCCAACCCGCCTTCATCCTGCCCCCACGCGATTTTCGTGAGTGTCGGGTCAGACGCTCCCAAACTGACCCGGCTGGAACCGGTGGGACAGCCTGTTAACTGCCTTGCTAATCCTATTTTTACAGTGGTTTCCCATTTTCGTGCTTCTGGCTCTTGTTTCCTGTCTTGTCAGAAACACGCCAGCTGCAAGGAGACGAGTTTCTCGAGGACATGATTTGTAATCATTGGTGCAGCACTTTAAAAGCACTCTTGTAACATGGCTGACATTCAAATGCAACAACTTTATTGTTGGAGGTTTGGGATAAGATTTTGCAAATCTACTGACCTTGTGACTGTTCAAGCTGACACCCATCTGCAGTGTTACCTGATTGGAATAATTTCAGGCCACTTTGAGTGTGCGCTTGCAAGCTTCTTGCCTCAACTGAAATCTATAGCAACGGGATGGGAATCATTTACATCCTATCATCCTGGTCGTCAGATTCGGAGGAAGAGCAGCCGCGGCAGCACCACAACCAGCCAAAACAGCAGCACCAGCACCAGGAGTGCCAACCTCCTCCTCACTCACCTGGTGCTGCACTGGACAAAGGGCATCAGCCCCTGATAAAATTGCTGGCTGGGAGGCCAGCGATGGCATCACCATGGCTAGATTTACTTCACTTGATGCTGTAAACCCTGGCTGCCACATGATGCGCCAGGTTGACACCATCCCACACCAGCACCGTGAAGCATCCCTTGAATGTCCAAGCCATTCCATGCACACACATCACTATAGCGGGGGGAAGGTGGGGGAGTTATGACTGAACAATCACTGGAATTCAGTAAGACACTTGTCAATGTGTGCTCAGATCTGTCCAATAAGGGGCACCTCTGGAAAAAGATATTACACTGAATGACAACACATTACCAGAAACTTCACATAAACATTGGCTAAATCGCTCAAGTGCCTACCCTTGTGTATTGTTAGTTGGTATGCTTGCAGTAGGATGAGGGTGAGTGTGAGGGGTGGCTAGTGAGATGGGGAAGTGATAAAGTAGATAGAGAGGGTTGGGTGGAGGTTCAAGGTAAGTTGGTGTCCTAGGAAGGTCTCTTCCGCCCTTGGAAGGGGAGAGAACCTCCCTGCATGTTGTGACTCCCTCCAAAAGCATATGGAGGGAATCGTTGGAGAGCCTGGATGCAAGTGTTCAGCTTTGTGCAGTGATTGTCAGTGTTTGCAGCACTTCAATGCTGTCAAACACTGACAGATCAACTGTCAAAATAAAATTGTGCATGGTCCCTTTAAGGAAAACGGCAGATGACGCGTCATCAAATGACATCATCAAACCCGCTTCCTGTTAATTGGCTAGTAAACCCGCAGGGCGGGCTTAACAAGGCCAATCAAGGAAAAATCACATCTGCAGAGCGGAGGCAGCTGGGGGCGGGACCGGAATCCAGAAACCGGCTGACCCGCCCCCATCCCACCTCCAGAATTAAATTCGCAGCCCAAGTACCCTGGAATATTTAGTCTCAAACCTTGGTCACCTTGCAACCACGTCTTTGTAATGGCTATTAGATCAACCCCATTTATCACTATTTGTGCCACTAATTCGTCCATTTTGTTATGAATGCTTCAGATAAAGGGCCTTTAAATTTAACTTTTTACCATTATTCCATGCTTTCCAGACACTTAGGCACAAATATCTAGGCTGACACTCCAGTGCATTACTGAGGGAGTGCTGCACTGTCGGACATGATGTCTTTTGGATGAGACGTTAAACCGAGGACCAGTCTGCTCTCTCAGGTAGACGTAAAAGATCCTATGGCACTATTTCAAAGAAGAGCCGTGGAGTTCTCCCCGGTGTCCTAGCCAATATTTATCCCTCAATCAACGTCACTGAAACAGATTATCTGGTCATTAGCACATTGCTGTATGTGGGAGCTTGCTGTGCGCAAATTGGCTGCCACCTTTCCTACATTACAACAGTGATTACATTTCAAAAGTTCATCAATGGCTGTAAAGCATTTTGGGACGTCCTGAGCAATGTTCCCCGTAATTTTTCTTTGGGTGCGTGGCCCCTTTAAGAGGCTGCGCGGCCCATTCAAATTACCGCGCATGCATGTTTTTTGCCATTAGAACGCCATGGAGTCGGCTGCGTGGGAGCTGCATATCGTGGCCACGCAGCCGTGCAGCTAAACAGGAACGTTGGTCCTGATTTCCTGTAAGTAAGTCATTCTTTCTTTCTTTCTTTCTTTCTTTCTTTCTTTCTTTCTTTCTTTCTTTCTTTCTTTCTTTCTTTCTTTCTTTCTTTCTTTCTTTCTTTCTTTCTTTCTTTCTTTCTTTCTTTCTTTCTTTCTGTAATGCATTTGGGGAGGGCTAACAAGGCAAGGGAATACACTATAAATGGTAGGACACTGAGAAGTGCAGAAGATCAGAGGGACCTTGGAGTGCATGTCCACAGATCCCTGAAGGTAGCAGGTCAGATAGATAAGGTGGTTAAGAAGGCATATGGGATACTTGCCTTTATTAGCCGAGGCATAGAATACAAGAGCAGGGAGGTTATGCTTGAACTGTATAAAACACTAGTTAGGCTGTAGCTAGAATACTGCGTGCAGTTCTGGTCACCACATTACAGGAAGGATGTGATTGCATTCGAGTGGGTGCAGAGGAGATTTACGAGTATGTTGCCTGGGCTGGGGAATTTTAGCTATGAGGAAAGATCGGATAGGCTGGGGTTGTTTTCTTTGGAACAGAGGAGGCTGAGGGGAGACCTAATTGAGGTGTATAAAATTATGAGGGGCCTAGATAGAGTGGACAGGAAAGACCTATTTCCCTTAGCAGAAGGGTCAATAACCAGGGGGCATAGATTTAAAGTTATTGGTCGGAGGTTTAGAGGGGAGTTGAGGAGAAATTTTTTCACCCAGAGGGTGGTGGGGGTCTGGAACTCACTGCCTGAAAGGGTGGGAGAGGCAGAAACCCTCATCGCATTTAAAAAGTACTTGGATATGCACTTGAAGTGCCGTAAACTACAGGATACGGACCAGGTGTTGAAAAGTGGGATTAGGGTGGATAGCTCTTTATTGGCCGAGATGGACAAGATGGGCCGAATGCCTCCTTCTGTGTCGTAAATTTCTATGATTCTATGATTCTATGATACCCGCTTTTTAGTTTAAAGTCGTATCTACAGCCCTGTTTATTTGATTCGCCTGGACACTGCTCCCAGCCCGCTTCAAGTGGAGCCCGTCCCAGTGGAACTGCTCACTCTTTCCCCAGTACTGGTGCCAGTGCCCCATGAATCGAAACCCCTGCCTGCCACATCACTCTTTGAGCCACGCATTTAACTCTCTGATCTGCTTGTCCCTATGCCAATTTGCGCGTGGCACAGGTCGTAACCCAGAGATTATTAACTTTGAGGTTCTGTTTATTAATTTAGACCCAAAATGCCACCTATCTGTGGCATTTTAACACAGCCAGCTCATTATCATTTTACTTCTGGGTTTGGCATCCATTGCATGGCAGTGGGCGTGGTGTGGCCCCACATGATGAGATCTCAACTTCAGTATTCAAAGGGTCACTCTAAAGCTGGAATTTGGAGGAGTTGGGAGTTGGAAGCAAGAGAGGAAGAATTTTGACAATGGATTTAGGATGCTCAAAGGCTGCGGCCCACTTTAATGATGCCTCTCTTGGTGTACTGCTGGGGCAGTGAGGAGCCGCAGAGAGATACTCTTCCCCAGCAACAGGAGGGAGAAACCTACTGCTGCCACAAAGAAGGCTTGACTGGAGGTGGCCCAGGAGGTCACCAGCAGGAGCACTGTGCCACACACCTGGATTCAGTGCAGGAAGCGCTTTAATGACCTAACCAGGTCAGGAAAAGTGATTACAGTTGCACATTCACCTACATCGTGCTGTGTGCCTCACCCCACCCCCTCACTCTGCCTTGTCAAGCCCACTCACACCTCACATCCACATACCTTGCAAGGGCACCCATCCTTCTTTTTCTATACACTTCATCAAATCCCCATCTATCGATCCACCACTGCCACTCACCCTCATCCTTATGCAATTTGATGCCTCACCCTGATAGTCACCAATGTTCTCTGTAATTTTTTTCGGCGCCGCATGGCCCCTTTAACAGGCTGTGCAACCCATTCAAAATACTGCATATGCAGTTTTTGCATTGAAAAGCCGGCAAGCCACCTGCACGGGATTCCTGGAACATTGCGCGACCGCACGGCCATGCAGCTTAAAAGGAATATTGAAGGAATAGTCACCCTCACCAAATGCACTGCATCCATCGGGTGAACACATGCCATTACACTCACTCATAGGTCTACACTTTCCCCCGTTGCAGAAGAGAGCACAAAACAGAAGGGCGAGGGAGAAAACCGGAGGTGGTCCTCCACAGTTCTCGCAACTGACAACTGGCAAGAATGAAGCGCTGGAGATCAGAGGCGTCTCAGCGTCCCTGACCATCGGGGATGGGGACCCCCAGCTACCTGGTGACAGAATGTAATGTAATACACACACATGTTAACTTGATTTTAGCAGCGAGTGAAATAAGTTGCAATATTCTTACCTTGCCAGTACAAATTCATATATTTTCTCTCCGACAGAGCCTTCACGTGTGCAGCAGGAGTCCATGAACCTCGCGGACAACAAATCCTCAGAGGAGCTGATTCATTCTGAGGGTGCACCGTCACAGGACTCATGCTTACCATGCACCAGCTCAGATACTCGCACTTTGGTGGAACCAGTTAGACAGACAATTGGTTTTCACCTGGTGACTCACACTTCACAAGTGAGCAGGAGCAGATGGTAGTGGCAGGGACAGCAGTGGAAAGTCCGCGCTGGAGGGCGCAGCCCTCTCCAAGCTCTGCTCAGCTGTACCCCACGAGCCATTAATGAAAAGGATAATCATTGAGGAGTAGCAGAATATGTGCAATGCACTGACAGGCCTTCCAAGCACACTGTCATGATTGCAGAGAGAATGGAGGAGTCTGCCTCACGCATGAGTGGGTTCATCTCACTGGGCATTGTGACAATGTCTTCTTGCATGGATAGAGTGGCCAACTCCATGGAACATCAATCGCAGCAATCAAATGAGTCCATGCAGGCCTTGATCACGGCTGTGCACACTCTGGATGGCAACATATCTGGCGCCTCAAATAGGATGACAGATACCTTAGTCTTAGCCTTACAGCACCTCACTGATCTGCAGCAAAGTGCTCTCCACCAAAGTGGTGGCAGTGAAGTACAGCTGGGCCATGACAGGGATGATGATGTAAGGGGGCATGGAAGTGGGGACTCCACTCAAACCACTTCCACTTCTCATCCATTGCCCACCCTCAGTCAGTACACGACATGCTGCCTCCTGTCCCGATAACCGAGTCTGCCCCTGCACAGGTACAGGTTGAGCAGTCATTGGCGGGGCCCTCACAGTCTTCGAAACCCACAGGTCATCAGCCAAGAGCATCTCAGCAGTCAGATCAGGGATCTGAGCAGCCAGCCTTTACCTCTGCTGAAGTCACAGGGGTTGCACCACGTAGGAGCGGTAGGAAAAGGACGAGTAAAGATTTGTAGTTGGCCAAGGGTGTGCACATGTGTGTATGAGAAAAGGTTATGTTGTGAGGCTTCGGGTCTTAAGTAGATGTTGTTACTTTGCACCACTATCCCGTGTTGCCCATTCTTGGTTGCTGACTGGCAACTCACCTTTTCACTTGCTTGATGATAAATGCGAAGACATGAATTGACAGGGGCCAACAGGTGAAATTGCAATGGATGGTTGGTTGTTTGCAGTGCTGCTTTGTGTCAGTGGCTTTGGTGGGGGGGGTGTGGCGGGGGGCGGTGGGGTGGGGGGTCTGTGGGAAGAGTGGCCATTGCATATGGTTCTGACATCGGCCTATTGGTGGTAACTAACTGAACCTTGCATTAATAAGGACATCCCAGGCAGCAATGTGAGCAGCTGCATTGGCGTCGTCACCTTCCTCCTCCTTTTCCTCCTCCTCCTCAGAATCGCCCGCAGATGATCTGAGCTCTGCGCCTTGGTCCTCCTGCAGCTCCAAACCTCGCTGCTGCGCAATGTTGTGCAGAGTGCAGCACACCACGACCATTCTGGGGACCTTAGCTGGTGCGTACTGAAGGGCTTCTCCTGTTCTATTCAGGCACCTGACGCGCATCTTGAGCATGCCAATTGCTTGCTCAATTACTCATCTGGTGGTCATTTGGCTTTCATTGTAGCTCTATTGGGCTTCAGTGGTCGGATTTCTCAGCCTAGTTTGAAGGGAGTATCCCTTGTTTTCTAGCAGCCACCTCTTCAGTCTGCTTGCAGGGCCAAAGACATCAGGGAGCTTGGACTGTCGCAGGATGAAAGCATCATGGCAGCTCCCTGGAAATCTTGCACATACCTGCGTAAATATCTTTTTGTGGTTGCACACTAGCTGCACATTGATGTAGTGGAAGCCCTTGTGTTCACGAATACTCCTGTTTGATCTGGGGTTGCGTGGATTGCAACATGTGTGCAGTCGATGATGCTCTGCACCCGTAGGAAGCCAGCCAAAGACACAAACCCGAGAGCCCGCTCATTCTGACTGCCGTCATCGCAGGCGAAGTTCACATTATTGCCGGCCCTGGCAAACAACCCATCCATTACCTGCCTTCTGAATTTGTGTGCCGCCGACTGGGAAATCCTGGATATGTCTCCGGCAGAGCCCTGGAAGGATCAAGAGTCAAAAATGTTGAGGGCAGTGGTCACTTTGACAGCCACTGGTAATGCATGGCCACCAGGTCCCGCAGGCAGCAGGTCTTCTTCTCGGAGGCTGCAGATGTCTGCTACCACCTGATGCACGAACTGAGGCTCTGGACGCACTGCTATTCCGACAGGTCAAGGAGGCTTAGCCTCTGCCTGTACCCACTGTTTCGCGGGTAGTGCCTCCTGTGAGCTGCACCCTCTGCTGCTCCCCTCTCTTCTGCTCCCCTTTCTGCTGTTCCCTCTCTGCTGCCCAGCTGCAGGCCTGTCAACAGCAGCCTGTTGCTGCTGGTGTTGCCCTCTGTGATGTCCAGCTGCAGGCCTGTCAACAGCAGGCTGATGCTGCTGCTGATGGTGATATTGCTCCTCCTCCCAGGTCCAATCTAAGGCAGCCAACGTGCCACCATTCCTGATCTGATTCTGAAAACCTCCAAAGTGTAGAAAGTAAAGTTTCAGCAAAAGTACTGTGAACAAACCCTTTCCCACTAATAGGTAAGAAAGCAGCTGTGAATACTGAGTATTTATTAGAGTATTTGCATGACTGTTAATCAGCCCTGTGAATTGCCGTTATGTTCTCACCTTGGTTTCATTGACGAGTTTCAGGAAACCCGGGAAACCAGTGGATGTGCTGTTAAATTTGAAAGTGTGTTGAAATATCGCTCCAAATGAGAGATTCGCATATGTTAATAACTAACCTGCATCTCCCGAACCAGCCCAAATTAAACCTGGAAGTCGGTGGATTGGAGTCGGCTTCCAGACTCGCTGACCTACATTCAGTGAACTTAATCCCGCCCCCCCCACCACACCCGCACCTAAACTCACGCGCTGATCCACATTAAAATTCCCCCCATAATCCTTGGAAACTCTAGAATATACCATTACTTTGTGAGTTGTTAAATTCATAAAAGCTTTATATAACAGATGGGAAATAGTCATGTTACTCTCCTCTGTCCTTCCATTTGTTTCTCAATCTCATCAGTCAACATCTGTGTACAAATGGTCAAAACTTGTGCGATTGCAAGTTAAAATAGTGCCGGGATCCGATTAGCATCAGAGGACCCAACCTTTGCATATTTATGAGGCCCTCACCTGCCTGCGATGAGCACCTCCAACACCTTCCGAAACCTTGGATTAAATTGGCGTCAGACGGGGAGGTAAGTACTCTGCCCTCCTTTAACCCTCCACACGACCCATTCTCGTCAGATGTGAGGGGGGGTTAAATCAAGGCCAAAATGTCCAACTAATGTAGAGCAGCAATCAACAAAGTCAATAGAATGTTGAACTATATAGCCAGAAACAGTAGAATATATTCAGAGAAAGTCGTAATCAAACTGTACAGGGTTATGGTAAGACCACACCTTGAATTACTGGAGTAGGAGTTTGTCTTGGGCTGTAGGGCAAAGCAAGTTGATAGCGAATCAGCTATCAGTTGTACACTTCGTCCGATTTTCTTTTCTATCAACTTCAATGGAAAAGAAAATGGGCAGAGTGTATAATGTCCTGCCGATTTGCCATCACCCATTTTGTGCTACCGCCCAAGATGAATTTCTACCTCACTGTATCCAACTCTGCCTACCAAGGCACAAGGGAAACATTCAAGCACTGCAAGCAGTGCACAGAAGAGCCATGAGGCTGATCCCGAGTCTGAGAGAGATTGGTCATGAAGAAACGTGGGCTCTACAGCCTAGTAAGAAGATGTCTGAGAGGTGATCTTGTAGATGCATGCAAGATTATTAACAGTGTGGAAAAGTTAAATTCAGATGGGCAGCTTCCCTCATCCATCATTACCTTGTGATCTTTTGAATTTGTAGTTCTCCTTTGCTTGAAAAATATTTCCATTATCCAGTTGTATAAATTAAGCAATTTTAATAGAACAGCACAATTTGACTTAACAGATAATATGAATTAAGCAACTTGAATTAAGAGCTATAGATTGGAATGGAATATGTCTTGCTCGCCAAGCTGGTGCATGCTGGCCAGTTCTTTTACAGGTGTACATTGTTCCATATATCACAATTGGCTAAGTTGTGTGACGCCCGTCTTGTGCAAAATTATAAACGCACTTGAAAATACAACTTCTGTGAGTTAGTTGTCACACCAGATGGAGGGCCAGGTGGACATCCTCTGAGTTATCTTCAGCAAATTGCAGGTTTCCCTCTAAGCTATGAGAGTAGCTGCCACAATGAGAAGTTATCAAATACCAATCAGCAATTTCAGTCCAAACTACGCAAGGGACTGAGGAGAAGAAGAAAAGCTGGCTGTTTCATAAATTGACACACAAGAGCATCTTTTCCTCTGAAATATTTCACTGTTTTTACTTTAGTTTTAAGTCTGTGCAGTACAACAATGCAGTGCATTAATGCCTCACTGTGTTGTGCCATGGAATTGTAGCATATGGATTCACACCCTGGAATTCTCCATACGTTCCTGATCATAGCTGTGCCATCAGAGGGACACCCATTAGGGTACTTCGACACAGGGAGAATTTTTCACAATCTTACTTGTAGTCAGCTACAGGTGGCATTTTGGGAGAGTATGTCTTCTTGCCTTCTTAGCTAGGTAATGGAATGCGTCAGTGAAAGAAGGGGATGTCCAATGTGGGGCTCACAGGAGTATGCCAGGCCAGTGTCATGGCCTAGAACAGTCCAAAACAGAAACTCAGCTCGTGAATTTAGCCCTTTTATACAAGCGCTTTTGCATTTTTTACTGTAGCTACTGTTATCCCCCAAACAGCTGGCCAGCACTGCAATCTCCGCTCTCTCCCACCTGGCGGGCACCCAAGATGCGCTGATAGCACCGAAGACACCCGCCGGGAATAAGTAAATTGCCTGACACCGAGAACTCCAGCGGGGTCAGGCTCACGGATTACCGGCGCGATGCAAGTTGCACTCTGCTGCCATATCTATGACGGACTTCCGGCCCTGACATGTCTAAATCAAGAAAAACCTGGTGTAATTGAGAAATTTAAAACATTTAAGTGACTGATTATACATTCTGTTCAAATTTTCTGATCAAGCATTTTTGATGAGGTAACAGAAAGAGTTGATGAGGGTAATGTGGTTGACATGGTGTATATGGACTTCCAAAAGGCATTTGATAAAGTGCCACATAATGGGCTTGCCAGCAAAGTTGAAGCCCATGGAATAAAAGGGACATGGCAGCATGGATACGAAATTGGCTAAGTGACAAAAAACAGAGAGTAGTGGTGAACAGTTGTTTTTCAGACTGGAGGAAGGTATACATACAGTGGTGTTCCCCAGGGGTCGGTACTAGGATCACGGCTTTTCTTGATATATATTAATGACTTGGACTTGGCTGTACAGGGCACAATTTCAAAATTTGCAGATGACACAAACCTTGGAAGTATAGTGAACAGTGAGAAGGATAGTGATAGACTTCAGGAAGACATAGACAGGCTGGTGAAATGGGCAGACACGTGGCAGATGAAATTTAATGCAGAAAAGTGCAAGTGATACATTTTGGTAAGAAGAACAAGGAGAGGCAATATAAACTAAAGGGTACAATCCTAAAGGGGGTGCATGAACAGAAAGACCTGGGGGTATATGTGCACAAATCATTGAAGGTGGCAGGGCAGGTTGAGGAAGTGGTTAAAAAAGCTTACGGGATCCTGGGCTTCATAAATAGAGGCATAGGCCGCGATTTTGCTGGCACTGAGAGGGCGAGTTCAGAGGCTGTTAAAGTCGCAATGATTGACGGCGGGTTGGAAACCAGTCGCGTTCCCGCCTCCGTGTGAGTTTCAAGAGTGTCGGGACTGCGATTTCACAACAGTCCCGACATCAAGCAGCGGGTGAGGGATTTAAGACACTTAGGGGGGAAAATTCGGTTGGTTAGCGCCTCCAGGGGGCACTAATGGGGCGCAAGCAACTTAGCGCCACTCGCGAAATTGACCAGTCGTTTTGCGCTGGCGCTAAACACTACCGCCACAATCTCCTGCGCCCGCAGATCGTGACGTCATGCAAGCGTGCAACGCCCCAGTAGCGCCCCGGACCATAAATTGAGTCGCGCCCCCTGCCTTAGTGCCTGCCGCTGGGAACGACAGGTAGAGGGGAACGTTTTCAAGTCGGGAAAGGGCTGGGGGAGCGCTATTTAAAGCCGTCGCTTCCTGCCTTTTCTTGTCGGCAAAATTTTTGGCACACGCAGGTTGAGAGGCAGAGACAGGTCTGGAAAGATTTAACGCTGTCCTTAGGAGTTTTGGATCCTCAGCACCACTTTTGAGGTTCCTATTTATTTGACCTTCATATTTACGATATTTAGAAGCTTTTATGGGGGCTGCACTAAGTCGGGGTGTCATCCTCCAGCTTCACCTTCAGAGGCGCAGAGAGAGAGTGGCAAACGTGGCCCGAGGGAGGAGGGCCAACAGGCCTCTGCACAGGAGACCTTACCCTCCCAGGGTATTCCGAAGCAATTCTCCTACATTCATTTGTCCAAGGAGCAGTGTTTGCGCAGGCTGCGCTTCAGCAAGGAGGTAGTCACTGAGCTCTGCCACCTCCTGTAACCAGATCTGCAGCTTCAGCTCAGGACCAGGACATCTCTGTCGGTGGCAGTAAAGGTGACGGTGGCTCTGAATTTCTATGCCAGCGGCTCCTTTCAGGCTTCTACTGGGGACATAGCGAATATCTCCCAGTTCGCTGTTCATTGTTGCATCCGGGAGGTGACAAATGCTCTGTACAAAAGGAGACGCCAGTACATCTCTTTCCCCATGACCCGGGACAAACAGCGTGAATGCGCATGTGGCTTTGCTAGGATAGCGGGCTTCCCCATGGTTCAGGGCGCCATTGACTGCATGTATGTGGCATTGCGGGCACCTCATGAGAATGCAGAGGTGTTCCGAAACTGCAAGGGCTTCCATTCTCTGAATGTTCAGTTGGTCTGTGACCACAGACAGCGGAGATGGCCCCCGAGCTTCCCTACCCCCTTGGCGTTGCTACAGCCCGCTGGGTCCAGGAGCTTCGCCCTCATCAGACACTCACCCCCTGCTCCCCTCCAGGGAAGGCGTGGCCCCAGTGTCGGATGTGTCACCCTCGGGACATGCAGGCGGTGAGGCTCCGGCTTCCTCTTCCTCCTCACCTGGGGCGTCGCTGCCACTGGCAGGCTGAGGGACAGGCTGGTCAGCTGGTGTTTCACTATCTGAAAGCTGGAAGGTACAAGAGTGGCTTTAGCGTGAAGGCAGGGGGGCAGAAATGAAGCAAGGACTGGAGACAGTTAGTTGGATTGAAAGTGTAAAAGGCTGGTGTTGTGAGGGGGAAGTGGTATGAGAGAGGAGAGAAAGCTGATGAACATACCATTGCTGTCCCCAAGGGGGTCGACCTTTCCAGCGGCCACGGCGCCTATGATCTGGCTGGCAATGATCCTGTGCACTCTGTCCTCCAACTCAGTCAGTGGGTGTAGGTCCGCCGGTCCTCTTCCCGTGTGTTGCTGCTCCTGTCTGTTATGAGAGAGCTTGGCCTGCAAGAAAAAGGACAGCGTGTGAGTGAGTGTGCAGCCATGTGTTTGGCAAATGTGCCTACCATAGTTGAATAGCCGTTAATGTGTGCAAGGTGTGGGATTTGCATGTGAGTTTTATGAGATGGCCATAGTTCTTGGATGAGTGTTGGGCATTTGGGTTTTTAAACCGTCTGAGCACAGAGTGAAGTTGAGATGGAGGGATGTAGAGGTATTGAAAAGCAGGTACTCACCCTGACCACCCGAGTGAGTTCATTGAACTTCTTACGATATTGGGTGTGGGTCCTTGGCACCAGGCTCCTCGAGGAGACGTGCTGAGCCACCTCCCTCCACACCCTTCTAAACTCCCGGGACAATGGCCCCCTGCCACTCTCAGGGAACAGCACTGCCCGTCGCAGTTCCACAGCACCAACCAGAGCCACCAATGCCTCGTCGCTGAAGCGCCTAGCTCTTTCTCTGGGCCTATCCATTACTGCTTCAAAGACAAAAATTTAAACAGAAGTCTCTCCAGGTCGAGATTCAAGGCTGCAATGAGCAGGGTGCGGCTGGCCAGCAAGATGGCCCCTCCCCTTTAAGAACTGGACAGCACCAGTCTGTCTGGCTTCCATGGTAACTGACATCGCCTGAGCTTCGGTAGCGTTTTGAGGTAGCGCCTCGCTCCCTTACGTTAGCGCCTTAAGAGAGGTGTGTAGCGCCAGATTTACCACTCAAATCACCTCCAGGGGCGATAGAGGCGAATTTTGCAGTCGGAGGCGATAATTAGCGCCGGGAGCTAAACGTTGCGCCCGTCCGATATTAGCGCCCCAAAATGGGCAATACCCAATTTTTCCCCCTTAACTCCTTGTTAAGTGCTTGTTAACTGCTATTTTGACAGCCTATTCCTATTTTCTCACATTTTCAGCGGGTTTCAGGACATTCGGAGAACAGACCAGGTAAGTATGTCGTGAGGACCAACGAGCTGGATAATTCACAGCTGCAACTGCGGTCTAAAAGCTGCACTCTCTCATCTGTTCAATTTCAAATATCAGAGGTTGCTGATTTCACAATTTAGGAGACACATTCTGTCTTGAGGCTGTAATTGTGTGGTGTTAACTTTATATCTACTGTCATCTCCATTGCTGGACATAAAAGGCACCCTCACCCTTCACTGTGCCACCTCAAATTGTGAACACACATATGGCAACAATATCAAACATTCATACAACATTAATTTATTCCAACAGAATAAAAGAGCAGAAACTTAACATTGATTTCTAGCAGAACACCCAAGTGAGTACCCTTGTGATTATTTATGTGTCAGCTTTCTCTTACGTGTGCTTCTACGTGGTGCTACCCCTGTGGCTTCAGCAGATGTAGAGACAGCCTGCTCAGTTCCCTGTTGCACCTGCTTACACGCCTTTGGCGGTCGTCCTCTGGGTTTTGGAGCCTGTGAAGGCCCCGCCAAAGTCTGCTCCTCCTGCGGCTGCACAGGGGCAGACTCAGCCATCACTGCTTGGGTGCTCATCTGGGACTCTAACCGAGGGGTTGGCAAGGGGATGGAAGTTTGAGTGCTTGGAAAGGAGCCCCCACTTGCATGTCGCTCGCCTCCCTCCATCATCCCTCTCATGGGTCACCCGCACTTCTCTGCTAGCAAGTAGCTGGAGAGCACCTTGCTGCCCATCAGTGGGGCCATGAGGACCCGTCTCTGTACTGACAGTCCTCATAACGGGGACGTCCATGAACCTCTGGTTCCTCTCCGCGATAGATGCCCATCTATCCTCCATAGCTGACCATCTATTTAGAAGAGTGACCATGTTGTTTGAGTCTGGCAATTTATTTCCTCCATGGAGGTTGCCATCCTTTCCATGGCGGAACCTACTGTTGCCAGTGCGTGCACCACGGCATTGCTCATGTTTGAGATGGACTCCTCCATTCTCTGCACACTCGCAGTCACCGTGGTTCCAAACCCAGTCAGAGCCTCCTGAACTTGTTCCTGAAGTTCCAGCCGTGCTCTCTTTCTGGATGGCCCCAGAAGCTCAGCGTCTCCATGCAGCTGAGCAGAGCTAGGAGCAACCTGCAGCTTCCGACGAGGACTCTCCACTACTGTACATGTCTCCACGATCTGCTTTATCTCACTCGTGTGTTGTGATACACCTGGTGACATCACTACTCTATCACGCAAACAACCCACCGAGGTGTGCGTCTCTGCGTTGGTGCTGGGTGCACTCATTTCTGCTGAGGCTGCTCCCTCAGAGGCTGGAGCATCCTCTGAGGAGTCCTCCTGCTCTGCCTCCTGGACAGTAGGGAGGGGGCCTCTTGATGATCCTGTGGGAGAGTAAAGACATGAGTTAGATATGTGATATGTAGATTGCAGCCACATCCCATTGTGCACATGATGAGCATTCATTTTCTATTGACATCAGATCCCATATTTGTCACTCATGAAAGCCAAATAAGATGGATGGATAAGCATTCTGTCACCAGATTGTTCGACTGAGCCTGTCTCTCCGTCCCCCACTTCAAGCTGTTCCACTGATCCCGCAATGTCCAGAGCGGCCTCCTCAGCGTGGGTGGGCTGTGAGAATGATCGTGGTATTCCTCCTGTTCTCTCCCTCTCCCTCTTATTGTGGCCTCTCTTTTCCTGCAATGAGGTAATGAGTGTAAAGAATGGATAGGATAGAGGTTTAGAGGGAGACTGTGATGGAGTGGGTTCCCATTACCAAGGTCCCTCCTTTTGAGTTGTTAGTTGTTGTCATTGCATAACCTTGAGGGTGGGTGTGAGGGGTGCATAGTAAGATGGGAAGTGATTCTGTACATAGGGAGAGAGGGATGGGTGAAGGTGCAAAGGATGTTGGGGTGAGTTAGGATGTGCAGGAGTAGGGTTGGCAATGCAGAGTGATGGGGATGTGATGACAGGCACAGCAGAATTAAGTTAAGTGTGCTTTTATACTCACTTTTCCAGAGCGCAGGACATCATTGAACCTTTTCCTGCATTGGACCCGGGTGCATCTGAACACAGATCTGGCATTGACCTCCTCAGCTATTTGCAGCCAGTCTGCCTTTGTCTGCTGAGGAGGTTTCCTTCTTCCAGCACCTGGGTATAGGACCTCCCGACGTCCTCTGACTCCCTCCACAAGAACATGGAGGGAGTCATCGTTGAAGCGGGGAGCTGCCTTTTGTTTCTCTGCAGACATCGTGGACAGCACCAGCAGTCAGGAGCAGCAGAAACGACGTGAGATGTAATTGTGAAATGGGCCCCTTAAATACACCAGCTGCAAATGCGTCAGCAGAGCAGCTCAGTAGACCCACACCTTGTGATCAGGGCGGGTAACGCGCATGGCGGGTTTAACGAGCCCAATTAACAGAAAATTGTGTCAGCAGGCCAGCTGCAGCTGGGAGCGGGACCGGAACCCGCCGACTAACATTCCCACCGCCAACCCGCCTCCAATCGCAAAATCCAGCCCATAGAGTACAAAAGGAAGTTATGATGAACCTTTATAAAACATTGGTTCGGCCTCAACTGAGTATTGTGTCCAATTCTGGGCACCGCACTTGTGGAAGGATGTGAAGGCCTTAGAGAGGGTGCAGAAAAGATTTACGAGATTGATTCCAGGAATGAGGGACTTCAGTTACGTGGATAGACTGGAGAAGCTGGGGTTGTTCTCCTTAGAGCAGTGAAGGTTGAGAGGAGATTTGATACAGGTGTTCAAAATCATAAGGGGTCTGGACAGAGTAGATAGAGGGAAACTGTTCGTATTGGCGGAAGGGTCCAGAACCAGAGAACACAGATTTAAGGTGATTGGCAGAAGAACCAAAGGCGACATGAGGAAAACTTTTTTATGCAGCGAGTGGTTAGGATCTGGAATGCACTGCCTGAAAGGGTGGTGGAGGCAGACTCAATCATGGTTTTCAAAAGGGAATTGGATAAGTACCTGAAGGAAAAATATTTGCAGGGCTACAGGAAAAGGGCGGGGGAGTGGGACTAGCTGAAGTGCTCTTGCAAAGAGCCAGCATGGGCTCGACGGGCTGAATGATCTCCTACTGTGCTGTAACCATTCTATGATTCTGATTCTAAAAAGCATAATTGAAAAAATATGAATTTCAAGTCTGCATAGATATTTTCTCAAGTTATATTTTAAGATCATAATCATCAGCCTGTTGTGACAAGAAATGACAGGAAACCTATTTCTGTATGCATCATGTAATGTTGCACTGAATATGTTGGTGTTAATTTTTGCAGCCATGTTTGCAAAGTATCAGATGATTATTTATCACTCTTTCCCACATCCAGGTCACATTTATTCAAATTGCTCCGAACACTTTCAATAAACTTCAAGAGAAGAAAAATTACAAAATACTTCAATTCTAATTCATCAGAACCGACATTTATTTTCTCGATTGAAGGGGTCTGATTTTCATATCTCAGGTAAATCAGGTGGGTGTGGAATCCACTTCACCCACCCGATGATGTCGGCATGAAGGCCGATCAATTTCCATGGTCAGGCCTTGTTTGCACTGACCAGGCGAGCTGCCACTGCGAATAGTGCTGCTTGTAGGCACTTTTGAGAGGGTGGAAAATCCAGTGAGGCAACCAATCATCATGGGGCTGCAGCAGCGCCTTGAAGGTTAGGGTGGAAATGTTGAGAGTGAAACAGAGCAGCCGTTTCCAGCAGCAGGGAAATATTTGTAGCACCCACACCAGGAAGGAGATGAAATAATAGAAGCCTCTGAGGCTCAAAACACACAAGAAACTGCAGAAAAAATGATTGCCTGACTTGCTTCCAGCTTTCCCTGATTGCAGGATCCTTTTAAATACCGCTGGAAATGGCAGCCTCTATTAAGGAGGCTTCTGGTTTTTTCCCTTGTGCAGTCATCAGAAAAGCCTAGATTCTGCACTTAGATTTTGGAGTGGGTCTTGAACTCACACTTTCTGAATCAAGATAAGAATGCTACCAACTGAGCTGACAGGGTACTTATGCAATAATAACTATAGGCTACAATTGATGCTAGAATAATGATAAACACCTGCGTTCCAATTTTACCTGTACACCTGATGTGTGATGTGTGGAATTTTCAAACGTGTGGTTTTGGGCATAAGAAAGAGATAGGGGGAAACATTCAGTATCGCCCCGTTTGGGACGCGATTATCGGCCAAGCGCAAAGTTTAGCGCCTGGCGCTAATTATCACCTCCGACTGCAAACTTGGCTTTTATCGCCCCTGGAGTTGATTGGAGCGCTAAATCAGGCGCTACACACCTGTCTTAAGGCGCAAAGGCCGAGGAGCGAGGCGCTAACTCAGAGCGCGGGCGCAGCACAGGTGCTGTCAGTTAGCGATGGAACGCAGACACACTGGCGCCGGACAGTTCTTAAAGGGAAGGCTCGATCTTGCTCTCCAGCCACACCCTGCTCATTGGAGCCTTGAATCTCGGCCTGGAGAGACCTGTGGCTAAATCTTGCAGCCAAGGACTATGGAGAGGGCCAGGGAGCGAGCACAGCACTTCAGCGAGCGGGCCTTGGAGGCTCTGGTTGGCACGGTGGAGCACAGAAGATCAATACTGTACCCAGAGAGTGGCAGGAGGCCTTTGCCGCGTGAGTACAGAAGAGTGTGGAGGGAAGTGGCTCAGAGCGTCTCCTCCAGGAGCATGGTGCCCAGGACCCATATACAATGTAGAAAAAAGTTCAACGACCTCACTCGGGTCATCAGGGTGAGTGGCTTTTTTTCAATACCTCTCCATCCCTCCATCTCAACCTCACTCTATGGCCAGAGGGTCTTAAAACCCCAATGCCCAACACTCCTCCAACACCTATGGCCCTCTCATGAAACACACACGCACATTCCACACTTTGCATACAGTAATTGCTATTCACCAATGGGAGGCACATCAGGCAAGACCATGGCTGCATACAGTAAGGGCTATTCACCTATGGGAGGCACATCAGGCAAGACCATGGCTGTATATTTACTCAGACGCTGTCCTTTTTCTTGCAGGCCAAGCTATCTCATAATAGGAGACAGCAGCAATGGACGGGTAGAGGCGGCCTCAGCTGCAACCCCTCAGCGATCTTGAGGCGCGCGTCCAGAGGATTGTGGCAAGCCAGGTGATCGGTCCCGTCGCCCCTGGAGAGGCCGACCCCGTTCTGGACAGCAATGGTAAGGTCATCAGCTTTCTCTCCTCTCTCATTCCACTTGTCCCTCACAACACCAGCCTTTGACACTTTCAATCCAACTTACTAAATCGCTGCACTCATTCCTCCCTTACTGCCATCCTGTCCTCACGCTAAAGCCACTCTTGTACCTCCCTGCTTTCAGGTGGTGATTCGCCAGCTGAGGAGACGGGCCCTCAAGCTGCCAGTGGGAGTGAAGCTGCAGGCGAGGAGGAAGATGAAGCCGGAGCATCAGCGCCACCCTCTCCCGAGAAAGCCCATGCCCACACTGGGAACACGCCTTCCCTGGAGGGGAGCAGGGGGGAAGGGTCTGATGAGGACCCAGGACCCAGCGGGCTGCAGCAACGCGATGGGGGTAGGGAAGCTCGGGGGCCTTCTCCCCGGAGGGAGAGTATGCCAGCGAGCCCTACTGCACTGGACGCAGAGGAGGAGCGGCTCATCGCTGAAATGAACACCCAAGCAGTGGACATGCACACTGAGCTCATGGGTGCAGTGGGAAGGGTGCCCGAATGCATTGAATCACTGGCAAGGAGTGTCGAGCACTTCGCTGTAGCACAGGCGGATGCCACACAAATGTTTAGTGCTGCAATTCAGTCACTGGCTGCCATGACCCCATCTCTGACTGCTCTCATGCAGACTCAGATTGAGGCCACGCGAACACTGCCTGCTGCCATCCTCGCTGGTTCGGACACATTTCCCTGGGGCTCTCACCGCGCCGCAGCAGGCCAGCAATCTGTTCTCCGGCAGATTGCTCCGGATGCTGAAGTGCTGCCCCGTGGGAGTGCCAGTTTGTCGGTCGAGCAGGGAGTTGCTGTCCTCTCTTAAGATGACAGCATTCCTGCTGCCACCACTGTCACTTCTCCACTGCACTTGCCACCGCCTGTAGGACAGACTGCTGCCGCCCATGCAGAGTTGGTGCAGTCTGCAGCCGGGCCCTCCAGGCCCAGAGCTGGTCGAGGCCGTCCTTCAAGGGCATCTGCAGTCTCAGGTTCTGACAATCAGCAGCCTTCCACCAGCCTTGCTGCAGCCACTGGGCTCCCATTACGGAGGAGCAGTAGGGTGGGAAGGGGGGAAGTGCGAAAGGGAAGGAGATTACCCTCGAAGGGCAAAAAGTAGGATGTGTGACAAAATGTTGGTCATTTTTTTATTAAAGGCCGAGGTTCGTGGTCAAACTTTTGTTTAGTGTTTTGGACATTATCTCCAGGTTGTGAGATCCAGTTATGTTAATGACTGTTTTTTTGTGTTTCTTTCTATTAGTTTGTCATGAGGAAATGACACACACACAGTTTGTAAAATAAATAAGTTTTTGTATTCAAAATGTACATGTTTGGTCTTTGGAATCATTGCTGCCTTGGCCGGCTTAGGGGTTGCAGGTTGGTTTCATTCATGTTGTTCTCAATGGCAGAAGCCATTTCCTCAGCAGGGGCCTAGAAGCGGCTTGTTATCAGACGTTGACGGACGGCCCTTCCAGTTTCTACATTGTGGGCCTCCCTCCCGCCTTGGTGCTGCTGATGATCATCCTCCTCCTCTTCCTCCTCCTCCTCTGATGGTGCTCCAAGGCCTGGTGGCATTGGCTGGGTCCTGAGGATTGCCAGGTTATGCAACATGCAGCACACAACTACGAAGAGGGAGACTCGCTCAGGCGAATACTGCAGGGCTCCTCCTGAGTGGTCCAGACAGCGGAACCATTGCTTGAGCACGCCGATTGTGTGCTCAACGATGTTCCTGGTAGCGAGATGGCTCTTGTTGTACTGCAGCTCAGCAGGGGTGTTGGGCGTACGGAGCGGTGTCATCAGCCAGGTGCACAGTGGATATCCCTTGTCCCCGAGAAGCCAACCACCTGGGTGATGCGGTGCCTGGAAAAGTTCTGCCACAGTAGTCTGGCACAGGATGAATGCATCGTGGCTGCTGCCAGGATAGTGGGCATTGACAGCGAGTATCAGCTGTCTGTGGTCACAGACCAACTGCACGTTTAAGGAATGGAACCCCTTTCAGTTGCAGAAATCCTCTGCATTCTCATGCAGAGCATGCAAAGCCACATGCGTGCAGTCAATGGTGCCCTGCACCATGGGGAAGCCCGCTATCCTCGCAAAGCAGATTGCGTGTTCATGCTGCTTGGCCGGGGTCATGGGGAAAGAGATGTACTCTCGTCTCCTTTTATGGAGTGCATTTGTGACCTGACAGATGCAGCAATGGACCGTGAACTGGGAGATATTGGCGATGTCCCCAGAAGCTGATTGAAATGAGCCGGTGGCATAAAAGTTCAGAGCCACTGTGATCTTCACTGCCACCGACAGAGACGTCCTGGTCCTCAGTTGAGGCTGCAGATCTGGCTGCAGCAGGTGGCAGAGCTCAGTGACCACCTCCTTGCTGAAGCGCAGCCTTCGCAAACTCTGCTCCTCAGACATATTAATGTAGGAGAATTGTTGGCGAAATACCCTGGGAGGGTAAGGTCTCCTGTACAGAGGCCTGTTGGCCCTCCTCCGTCTGGCCATGATTGCCACTCTCTCTCTGCGTCTCTGTGGCCTCCGATTCTGCTGGCGCAGGACGACGCCCCAAATCAGTGCAGCCCCCAGAGTCTCTTGGCAATCAAAGTTATGAAGGTCAAAAACCAAAGTACCTGCAAAGTTATGCTCAGTAGCCAAAACTACTTCACACAGCGTTGACTCAATGCAAAAGTCTCTCTTTCTGCTCTCTCAGAATCTCTCTCTCTCTCTCAGAACGAGTGGTGCAAAAATGTCTACCACAGAAAAAGCCAGGAAGAGGCCCCCTTTAAATAGCGCCCCCCCAGCCCCACAGCGGCTGGGAAGCGTTCCAGTCTACCTGTCATTGGTTGCGCCAGGCGGAAAGGATGGGGACGCCACTCAATTTCCGTTCCAGGGCGCCACAAGGGCGTTGCACGCTCGAATGACATCAAGATCTGCGTGTGCAGGAGATCGGGGCAGTATTGTTTAGCGCCGCCGCAAAATGTCTGGTCAATTTCGCGAGAGGCGCAGATATCGCCGCGCCCGGGCGCTAGTTGCTTTGCGCCCCATTAGCGCCCTCTTAAGGCGCTAACGGGAGGCGCAAACCAACTGAATTTTTCCCCCTTAGTGTTCATGGCAAACCATATTTCCACATGTAAATTATTTAAATCAGGCCCCATGAGGAATTTAATGAACTTGGGTAAGGTTCCCATACACACCTCACCCATACAAAATGGCACATGACAGATAAACAGGCCTGGCCTGCTTTGTTACATCTCTTAAAGCAAGGTTGCTGTTGTTCCATTGAATGGCTTGCCCAAGGACTTGGTAGGGGAAGTTAAGATGTTTGTGAAAGAAAGCTTGTTCCCCTCAGTGCTCTGGGAGTCACCTGTAGATAGCCGTGAAGATGTCACTCACTTCATGCTGGTCTGCATTTGAGTGAATCTTCCCTGCATGTCTGAGCCAGGCTGAGCAGCAACCTATATGGGACCATGCTGTTGTTAAATCTGTTGGGAGTCCTCATTGACATTTGTTAGGCCCGGAGTCTGGAATTCAGGGATTTGAATATTCAACTGAAATACAAACTCTTGGCTCACGAGGAAAGTGGAGAAGGTGAGCTAAAAGGAGAAGGTAGAGACAAGTTAAAGAAGACTGTGTTGTTGTGTGGGGGAGGGTGTGGAGCAAAGGATCAGAAGAGTACCGCACCAACGGAGTTGGTGCAGATTCTGGAGTGGCATACAGGACAGACGTAGAGAATCTGGGGGTCATTTGTGATAGGGAACGTGAAGGAAGACAGATTTCTGGAGAAAAGCAAAAAAAGCAGGAAGAACAGCAGAAGAAGAGGAGAATGAGAATATGTCAGTGTTAAAAATAGAAAACGATGAGACTGAAGGGAAGTATTGGGAAGGACAGACCAAGATGAAAAAAATTAAAAGGAGAAAAAGACCTGAGAGCATATATGAGAAAGAAAGACTGAGCATTGACACAAAATAAGAGAGAAAAAATAAATGCGGCTGCAAGGGTGAGAGAGGCAAGAACCCAAGTGTGAAAGACAGATGAACGGATTGCTATCTGCCAAAGAGAAAAATAAGAAATAGTGAAGCAAAACTGATCAGATTTCATTTGGGATCTATATGTTGTACAGAATAGCAGTCTCATTGGTGTGTTTCCAAGCAGTAATGCATCTAAAAATTGAGATGATATCATCAATAAACAGCTGGATTCTCAGTCTTATAGTTTATGATGTCCTCTCAACCTGTCATGCGTATTATATCACACTACCTGTTGTGTGATATCCTGCATACACCACGGTTACAAGGGCACAATTTTGAATTTAAAATGTGACCACCATTATCAAATAATTCTTCCCAATATTCTAAAGGTGTGGGGACATGTCTCCCTTTCTACATGAAATTATCCATAGTATTATTTTCCTCTTCTACAATCTATATTAATGACTGAATGTAATGTATCCAAGTTTGCTGATGATGCAATGTTAGGTGGGAAAGTAAGTGTGAGGAGGACTCAAAGAGGCTGCAGAGAGATACAGACAGGTTGACTGAATGGGCAAGAACATGGCAAATGGAATACAATGTGGGGAAGTGTGAAGTTATCCAAAAGCAAAATACTGCGGATGCTGGAAATCTGAAATAAAAACAGAAAATGCTGGAAATACTCAGCAAGTCAGGCAGCATCTGTGGAGAGAGAAACAGAGTTAATTTGCCTCCATCGGGGTTCCTGCACTCCACTTGGACTATAAGAGCGCTACTGGGCCAAGGAATTTTGGCCTTCTATCTCCATCCTTCTCTCCTTGTCCTTGAATGTGTCTTTGTCTCACAGTTGTATGATCACCTCTCCCACAACTCCCTGTTTGAATCCCTTCAGTCTGGTTTCTGCCCTGTCTACAGCACCAAGAGGGCCCTGGGCAAAGGCACCAACAATATCCTCTGTGACTGTGATCGTAGTGCTTTAACCACTCTGCAGCATTCAGCACAGTCATTCACTCCTCCCTCTTCCATCGCCTGTCCTCTGTGGTTTAGGAGTGGAAATTACCAGTGCCCACTCTGCCACACTTACGCCAGTGGAGCAGGACAAGCAATTTCCAGCCCCCATAACTGATTCATTGCTACAAAGAAATTTTCTGCTGCGATTTTCAAGCACCTGCAAAGCACAGAATGAAATAAGTAATTTTGCCCAAATGAGTAAATGTTGGTGACATTTGAAAGAATAATTTCTGATCATGTCAGCAACAATTCTAACAAAATAATGATCTGACAGGAAGTCAGCTGGTTGTTTTGTGTAAACATTGGAGCTCTGCCCACACAGTGGCTCCTGGGAATTGTAATCTTGTTGTGCGGGCACATCAGAGCACATCACAAGGCCTCCAAATGTGGAAGTCAACTGGTCAGGCGGGGATCATAAAGTACAGTGTGAAACCAGAGTTCAGGATGTTCAGAGGCCTGCTGGAAAGAATGGGGAAAATAGTGGGAAGCAAGTTTCTGGATAAGTTTGTGAATTTTTGCAAACTTTTTTGGGTATTTGTTATTTGATCAATTTTAGGTTTAAGGGTCTATAGTGGAGTGAGTAAATATACGAGCATTGTTTGTGGTTGGATAGAATTTTTTTTTAGTGAATTATTATGGGGAGAAAATTGAAGTGGGGAAGAAAGGTGTTGTATTATAATGTTGGAGAATGTCAAAAGTACAGTGAAAAAAGAAAATAACAATTTAGAAAAAAGAAAAATACAGTAACTTACAAACTCAACCAATGAGAAATTAGAAAATGAACCAATGTAGAAAATAAACTTAATGGCTCAGTTGTCACAGTGCCGATGACAGATGCAACATACACGATAGACACAAAAATGTTTTAAAGATTTTTTCTCCCCATACTTCTCCTTGTGGTAGTGACTGATTTGTGTATTGTATAAAGTGGTAGTAACCACTTCATCCAAGGCCTATTCTTCATATATGAACCTGAACAGTGAGCATGAGCAAACTATTTGACCGCAAGGGAAATCACACCTGAGCCAAATCCCGTTTTTACCCAGCATCCACACTGGATCACAACCAGGAGTGAAAGCCCACTTTCTTATGACACTGCATGTTGGTATGATACTGGTTTTGCCATAGCATTGATTTTAGCAAAACCATATTCCCACAATGTAAACTTGAAAAATAAATGACAACTGGACATATAAAATAACTCATTACCTGATACATACGAATCAATTAAAAATAAAGTAAGCCTCACCTGTCTAGGGGCTATCATGTAAGCATTAGAAAGCAAGAGTGTGTATGATTGCATTATCTCTGGAATAACAGAGCCACATACGTATCTCCATCTTTGAAGATGAATAAAGGAAAGCTTTTCCTTTCAAAAAGAACTTTCTGTTCTAATTACCATGCAAATACATGATGTAATAATTTAATCATTGTTCTTCAATCATCCTTTCACTGGATTACAAACCCTTGTACTTGGAAACACAACTTCCCACCAACATCATCAAGCGACTGAGGTAAATATTGTTTTTCTTAAAGCTAACTTCTAAATTACACCAGAAACCTCAGAACAGCACACAACAAAATCATTATGTAGTATAATAACTATACACATTGAAGCTGGAGAAAATATTCATTGAAAATGGCTCGAGCACACCCATAAATGACTTGGCCCATGGCCTTGTTTATTCAGTGTGTGGGAATCATTTATTGCCTCATAAACTTGGAAGGTATGATGTGCATATAATTTAATTATACACATCTACCCAGTTTATTGGTGTATAGTAATTTTATAAATACTTAAATCATAATAACAAGTACATAGTACCTGTAAATTAATATAACAATGAAAGAATGATTATTAATTCTTGGTTATATGGGAAAGTATGGTTGGCACAAAATCAATAATGATTGTACTTTAAGAAAGCTGTCTATTGTTATGCTGTTCTCCAAAATATATTCAAATTTTCCCAGATATGTGCTGAAGTGAAATTAATTATTTGTCTGGATGAGGTGAGCCAGCGGTCATGAGTCTGAAGCTGACTTCATGCTGAGTGATGATAAAGGAGGAGATATAAATCTGAATGAATGTTAGAACAGATTGGAAATACTTGAAAACAAAATAATGTAGTCTGCAGTTTATCAAATCTTGATCCAGAGATAGCAGCCTAGAGATTCCATCACGCCTGAAAACGTGCACGCAGGGGGCGCGGCACACACTGCCTGCGCCTGTTCACAAGGGCGCAGGGACTATGAGAAATTGGTGCTGGCACCTCATTATCATGTCAGGCATGCAGCCAATAAGTAGCATGGGTAGTGTTTGGGGGGCCAGGAAATCATGCATCACTGATGCCACTTAAAGGCAGCCAGCACCTCTTAAAGGGGAGGTGCAATCTGGCTACAGATGCTTGTGAATAGGGAAACAGCTGCAAGGCCTGTAGATACGGCCCCTAGGTTCTCCAATGCCACTTTGGAGGCCCTGATCCAGATGGTGGACAGGAGAAGCGAGATCTTCCTGGACAGGCAGAAAGCCTTCCAAAAAGCATCTCCATCGCCAGTGGGAGGAGGTCACTGAGGAGATCAATGAAAGGAGCTTCGCTCCCAGGACATGACTACAATGCCAAAAAGATGTTCAATGATCTCAGCAGAGTTATCAAGGTAAGAATCCTACCTCTTACCTCAACTGCTCTCTCCTAATACCTGCATCAAATGCAGCCCCACTACTTAATATACTCCATTCCTTCACTTCCCTTCACTCTCCTACAATCACTGCACCACACTTAACACCAATCCCTTCTCCTCCTACCCACACACTCTGCAGTTCCTACTCTCACTACTATTGCACCCCTCATTTCCTCACACCTCATATCTTATACACATCTGCATTATTCCACCATGACAGGTACATTCTAAAAACAGCTCACAAGGCTGTTGCTAACACATTCCCTTCTTTCTTGCAGAAGAAGATTGCACACAACATAAGGCAACAGACAATGACTGGAGGAGAACCTGCTGGACATAGGGGGCGAGTCATGGATGTGGCGAGTGACAAGCAGCAATGCTGGAGTAGACATTGTACAGGGTCTCTTCACACCGTACCCTTTTTTTCCCTGCTCACTTCTATCTCACACTGCATGACAAACTGCAGCTGCTTTTAGCAGCTGCTGATCTCTCTCTCTGCTGTTCCTTCACACTAACAGCTAACCCATGTCCCTCTCTTTCATTTCAGGTGCTGCAACTGTCTAGGTGCCTGTGCCAGTGCAGCATCACTCGATCTGACCAAAGCAAGACCAGCTCAGAGACTGGCACCACATTTACTTTGGAGGTTAGGTTAGAGGAGGGGTCTTTACTTGGTGAATCACTGGGCACAAGTGTGCAGGAGCTAGGGCAGGGGGATAGGATGGCACAGGTGCCTGCTTGTCGGAAGGCAAGATCACATACTAACTCTGCTGCAGAGGACTCAGATGCTGACTTCGAGAGCCCACAGGTGAAGAAGACTAATGGGCATATACCATGAGATACTAGGTGCATTGGGTAGCGAACTTGCATGCAATGGCTGAAAGCATGGATGCGTCCAGCTCCAACTTGTGTCAGGGTTTCGCGCAAAGCATGGAGACTATTCTGTCCAACATGGAGCAAGTGGTCAGCTCTATGAACACGGCATGTGCCCTGCATGCACATGGAGCAGCCCACTCCAATATGGTGGGCAGCACACACTTCTAGCGTGGGACTGGTGTGCACACATATATTGGACCCTTAGGTGCCCGTTTTACACCTGGAAAATGGGCAAGGCATGATTGAATTTCTAGGCCAGCAAATTTTTAACCATAGCAGGACAAGATGATAGATAATCAAATTAATCTCAACCACCTCAGTTCAACTTTGGAGACCTGAATTTTAATCCTATTCAGAAATAATAGAGACCAACATTATCAGGTGCTGAGGCCTGAGGTCTGCTGTGCTTGGTAGGTGTATCAATTCAGTGTATTTTGACACTTATTTCTGTCATTTACTTCTAAACAATGCACACCTTCTTAAAGTTCTATCTCTCTTCAAACTGCAGGATATTTGTCAAGGATAATGCAAATTACACTAAATTGTGTTGTAGGCAGCCCATATGAGGCCTAAATCCCTGGGCTCAGCAGCTGAAGGAGCCCTCAAGCTGCTTCACTAATTCCACTTTTACTTGCTCCTTCTCACTTGTCCTCTGTACCTCAGTTGCTTCCTCCTACAATTCACTGATTGTGGTTGGTGGGTGACATAGGGTGCTGTGAGGTTAGCTTGATTCTGGCAGTAAAACATCCTTTACATAGATTTACATAGAATTTACAGCACAGAAACAGGCCATTCAGCCCTACTGATCTATGCCAGTATTTATGCTCCACATGAGCCTCCTCACACCCTACTTCAATTACAGCATATTCTTCTATTCCTTTCTCCCTCATGCAATTATCTAGCTTCCCCTTAAATGCATGTTATTTACCCCAACTACACCGTGTGGTAGCATTGAAAGAGACTAGAAAGGCAAGATGTTCTAGTGTGTTATGTTGCAGTGCTGCAAGGTACACCTACATGTAAGGGCATGAATGAGTCAGTAAGGAAAAGAAAATGAAAAACAAAGGATGATACTTACCATGATGACCTCACTCTTAGCCACTGCCTCCGTTGCTTCCAGGCCCAGAATATCCAGTTTCCTGTCCTCATAAGGATTCTTTAGTCTGTGGTCTGTGTGTGCTGTCACCTGTTATCCGCAGCCTTTTCCTCTAAGCAGATGGAAAAGGTACACATATTGGAATGAAGAATCTGAGAGAAAATATCTATCAACCAATTACCCAGCCCAGTAGCCAACTTATGTGAGTGTGGAAACCCATTAGTGTGCAGCAGATACTTTATGTTGGCGTGGTGCTTGGTGTTTCTTGCTTGACACATTTCATGGTCACCAGTGACATGGTAAAACATAGATATATGCATGTGCATTTTGCAACAATTGACAATGTGTTGCGTATTTTCCCTGTGGGATACTCTGCTAAACTTACAGTGAAATGCTGTTATTTAATGTACATTGTAAAGCAACCATATAAAATTAAGCAAAGTGTGAGGGAAAGTACCTTGGTAATCTTTCTGAAACCAGAAAACTTTTCATACCTCCACAATGCATGAGTAGGAGCATGGGCGGGGGGGGGGAATTCCAGATCTTGGGGGGTCAGATCCCTGATCCCAGGGAATGGTGGAGTCGAATCCCTGATTCTGGGGTGGGGGGTTGAATCCCGGTGGGGGCCGGACCCCCAATCCGGCGCCGTGGGAAGTCTTTGGATAGGGGGGCGGGGGTCGATGCCAGGGAAGAAGGTAGCTTGGTGGGCTGGGAGGAAGCACTCCTGCTCCTCCTGGCCCTCAAGCAGTGCTGTAAGGGCACTTAACTTTTTCCCGAAGCTGTCCTCACCTCCCTTGAGCAGCCAGGTTTCCCGAGGCCTGGGAAACCCAGCTGGCCAAGGTTAAACCTGTAATACAGGTTAAATGTGAGGCTCCGAGCCTCATTATAATACTTAAATAGCCAACCCGACTCCTGGGAGTGGGTTGGCTGCTTGCTCCCATCCCGCCTCCATTAAACCTGGAAGTGGATTGGTTGGAGGTGGGTTGGGGTCAGGTTTGGGATTAAAAGATTTTTAACTTCTCACCCGACCCCGACCCACCCATTTTTGGGGGTTAAAATTTTAGTTTTTGTATCTGTTTTCAACTGTGAAAAGGTTGGATCTGCCCCTTGCATAATAAATAAGACTTAATCTCAGATAGGTTGCTTTCATATATCATGAGAAATGGTGCAAGCTAAATTTTAAAAAGGGCACAAGATGGAAAAAGCACCAGGGCCAGTTTTAACTTATTTTAGGACATTGAAAAACAAAAGTAGCAGAGGCCCTGTGTATTACTCTGATCAATATTTTCAACAGCTCATTGAGAACAGGGGTGGTGCCAGATGGTTGAAGAAAGTGTATTACAGTATTTAAACAAAAGAATTAAAGTCAACTCCTGGAAACGAGAGACCAGTGCGTTTAACTCCTGTGGTGGAGGAGTTAATGGTAATCATCATTAGAGATGCTATCATTGCTCATCTAGAATGTACAGAACTGATAGGGGACACCCAGCATAGCTTCAGAAAAAGAGGTAATGAACCAGACAGTTCGCAACCTCAGTGTCCTATTTGACCCTGAGCAACGCTTCCATTCCCATATTCCCTCTGTCATCAAGACTGCCTACTTCCACCTCCGTAATATCGCCCGTCTCCACCTCTGCCTGAGCCCATCTGCTGTTGAAACCCTCATCCATGTTTTTGTTACCTCCAGACTTGACAATTCCAATGCTCTCCTGGCCGGCATCCCATCTTCTACCCTCCGTAAACTTCAGCTCATCCAAAATTCTGTTGCCCGTATCCTAACCCATCACCCTGTGCTACATTGGCTCCCACACAAGCAATGCCTTGAATTTAAAATTCTCATCCTCGCCCCTCCCTCTCTCTATAACCTCCTCCAACCCTACAACCATCCGAGAACACTGTAGTCCTCCAATTCTGGCCTCTTGTGCATCCCAGATTTCCTTCACTCCACCATTGGTGGCTATGCCTTCAGCTGTCTAGGCCCTAAGCTCTGAATTTTGTCCCCAAACCTCTCCACCTCACTACCTCTCTTTCCTCCTTTAAGATGCTCCTTAAAACCTAACTCTTTGACCAAGCTTTTGGTCACCTGTCTGAATATCTCATTATATGGCACGGTGTCAAATATTGCCTGATAACACTCCTGTGAAGCACCTTGACAAACTTGATCCAGTTTTTTGAAGAAATCATTAGTATGGTTGATCATGGAGACCCAGTAAACATCATCTATTTGGATTTACAAAAAAATCTTTTGATAAAGTGCCTCATGAGGGATTGTGTGTGAAGATTAAGTCCCACGGTGTGAAAGGTAATATGGCAAGATGGATAGATAATACGTGAGGTAAGAGATTGTAAACAATGGGATAGCTTCACAATGGGGTCTTGTCAGGGATCGGTGCTGGGTGCCCTTCTGATTATTATATGAACAATCTGGAGGAGGGCATATACCATTAAGTAATTAAATGTGGGTTGATTAAATTGTGGAGAAAAGTCAGTTGTAAATTTAACTTAACTGAACTGTGTACATGCATTGTGACATCATCACACATATGTCATGATGCAATAAACAGGCTTCACTGCTATTTAAACCCAGGAAAAAAGAAAGAAAGACTTGGATATCGTGCCTTTCACGACCACCGGACGTCTCAAAGCACTTTACAGCCAATGAAGTACTTTTTTGAAGTGGAGTCATTGTTGTAATGTGGGAAATGCGGCAGCCAATTTGCACACAGCAAGGTCCCACAAACAGCAATGTGATAATGACCAAATAATCTGTTTTTGTTATGTTGGAAGTAAGATCAGGTTTAGGGGAAGCCAAAGTAGACTCAACATCAACTCATTCTCAGTCCACTTTCTATAGTAGCAATACAACAACAACAACTTGCATTTATTTAGCGCTTTTAACATCATAAAAATGCACCACATAATCAAAACAGATCACATTCAGAATAAAACGAGAGGCAGAATCATTCCATGTGTGATTATTAAGGTTATTTGGCTGGTACATACAGGGTAATGACTGCCCAAGTACAAATTTGCAATTTACTGCTTTCCAGTCTTGCAGGAAAGTGACACTTGGCTATAGACCCTGTGGGCTGGGTATGGTTTTATCACGAGTAGCCCTCTCACTTGCTGTGCTCATCCCGGTTGCTGAGGCTGCTGCTCCCCTTCCTCTAACTTTCATCCAGAATAAAGAATCAAAAATGACACTAATGACAAGCTGAAAATACTTAAACAGAGTAAGGCAACAAAACATAAACCATCCATCTCTAAGCTTTGAAATGACTTGGCAATCCATTAATCACAAAAGCACATGGATCCTATTAATCCAAATGGCTGCAGGTGTGAGGCCCGTTAAATAGTTCTTCCATTCAGGTCAGTCAGTTTCTGAGGTAAATCACACAAGGGTTTACTGAGCAGGTTTGTTGCTAGCATCGGGCGGGGGAGATTCCCCACAATGATGTAGCACCATTTCTGTCACAGTCACGCACACCATCCCTAAGCAGCGATTCAGATGCCTGGACAAATCTGGAAAGTGCTACTGTTCAACCCAGGCAAGGTCTCAAGATTGTTGTAGCTCGCTGTGTCCAGTTATGCCCCACAAAGGGTATGGTCATGAAACGGAGCAGAAGAAAGGCAGTGACAACCAGAGAAACAAGATATACCTGATTACTCGACGGAAGACTTTGCTGAGCAACAAATATCTGTCAGCAAGAGTCATCAGGCATGGTCTAATAGATCACACCTTTAATTAAGTGCTTTGTACCTATACACAACAGTCATCTTCACAAGTACCCAGTCTCCTTATCATTACCTCCATTGGGTCCATCTGTACCTCAAGACCTATGTCTAGTGCTCTATTATTTCTCCCCAACAACCTAAATCTGTCTCGTACCAAAAGAATATCAGGGCACATTCCAGTGTCCGTCAATCTAACTTTTATTAACCCCTAGAGTGTGTTTAGCCTAAGGGCTCCCCCTTAGTGCAGGATGTGTCTTTTCTAGTTCTTAATTGTGTGCACAAGAAAGTGAGGGGCACGGCTGCTGGGTGTCACTGCTACCCTCTAGGGATGGATGTGACCCAGAACCATCTTGACCTGGGTCCATAATTGCCCTGCATCTACAGGCAACACAGAGATTCATGTGGTGGCTCCCTGGTGGACAAATGAATCATCGTATGAGTAGGGTGGCTGTGAGGTGCAGATGTGGCATCACCCTGAGAGACCCATCATCTGCATGAGCTCTTGCTATTCCCTTGCTACTGGGGAACTCCCTCAGCATAGCTATAGATCTGTATGAGAACACATCACTGGGTATTAATGAGGTTGTTGAAGCTCTGCATAATGGCTGTCTCAATCTGATTTCTAAGCACCAGGAATTCCAGTACAGAGACCCCAAACTGCACTGCCTGCCTGGCACACTCTCAGATGACGCCATGAACTGCTGATGTTTAACTATTAAAGTGTGTTTGTAGGTTGACCCTGTGAGGTCCAAATCCCTGACCTCAGCAATTGCCCTTCAATTCCACCAGCCGCGGAGCTTGCCCCAAACCCCCTTTCCAGAACTTACCTGAGGATCGCTGCTGGCAAGGCAGATAACCCGAAATTGGGGTCTCTCATCAGGCAAGCTGCCCCTGGCGCTGTGACCACTGCCGGAAGCTCGCCCAACTTATTCAGATGAGATAGCAAAATACTGCAGATGCTGGAAATCCGAAATAACAACAGAAAACGCTGGAAAAACTCAGTAGGCCAGGCAGCATCCGTGGAGAGAGAAACAGGGTTAATGTTTCAGGTCGAAGACCTTTCATCAGAACTGGAAAAAAGCAGGAAATTAAATAGATTTTAAAGCAAGTTTAGGGCTGGGAAAAGGGGGAGGGGATGAAAGAACAAAAGGGAAGGTCAGTGATAGGATAGAAAGCAGGAGAGATTAAGAGACATTGAGAGACATTAAGAGATACTCAAGGCAAGAGGAGGTGGAAATGGGACAAGTTGAGGAACAAAGGATGGCTCTAGATGAAGTGTGAAATGCGCTGGCAGAATGAAGGACAGCTGCCAGCTTCTGGGAGGAAAGAAAAAAAGGCCAAACAAAAGTGTGGATAAAAAAAATATATATACTGTATATATATATGTGAAGGGGGCCGGGGTTATGATCTGAAATTGTTGAACTCGATGTTGAGTCCAGAGGGCTGTAGAGTGCCTAATCGAAAGATGAGGTGCTGTTCCTGTTTCTATCGATCCTTGGGATTCTTGCTTTGGGCGCGGACTTAATATCTAAGCCATAGATTTTAATCTATTCAAAAGACTGGCTCTTTCTGCTGTTTACTTGTCAGCCATCAAAGGAATCCTAAATTAATCTCACCAATTTATATGAATCTCAGAATCTGATCTCAACAGTAAATTTATAATCAGCAGCCAGTTAATGCTGAATTACTGTGACATAACTGAACTGCCTTGTAATCTCTATTAATTATTTTGTCAATTATCCCTATCTACTCATTATTTATATACTCATTATGGCGGTCTGCTGCAGCACTGCCTGATTTCCATCTGATACGGAGGTGGTTTCCCTCCTTGTGGAGGGAATCCTGCTGGAAGCCTGCCCTGCATTGGAAACAACCCTTCACCCAGGAAAATGGTCAGTGTTACAGTGGGGTTGGAGGGGTGGGTGAAAGTCCCACCTGATTGCTACCCTGTAGAGAAGAGGGAAATTCAGCTCATGCACTAAATGGAAAAACTTTAAAAAGAGTAAAGAGTAGAGGGACTTAGGTATTCAGATACACAAATATTTAAGAGTAGACGTACAAGGTGATAAAGCTGTAAAATGTAGAGTCTGAAATCATAGATTGTATGAATATCGCATAGAGTACAGTCGCAAAGAAATAGCGCTAAACCTATACAAATCATTAATCATCACCTTCCAGTTCTGGTTGAAGGTTATCGATCTGAAACGTTACTTTCTTCCTCTCTCCACAGAGGCTGCCTGACCTTCTGAGTGGCTTTCCTTATGAGGAGAGGCTAGAGAAACTGAGCTCATTAGAACAGAGATGAGCTCTCTTGCCTCCGAGTCAAAATGTTTTGGGTTCAATCCCCACTCCAGAACGTGAACACACAATGCAAACTAATACCTCAGTATAGTACTGAGAGGTGCAGCACTGCTGAAGATGCCTTGTCTGCCTGTAAAAGATACTATAACAGTATTTAGAGGAGCTGGGATTTTTCCCAGTGTACTGGCCAACATTCATCCAAAACCCCAAAACGGATTATTTGGTCATTTATCTCATATGTTGTTTCTGGGACCTTGCTGTGTGCAAAAATGGCCGCTGTGTACAAAACAACAGTGACTTAAAAATAAGAGTAGTTCATTGCCTGTGAAACTCTTTGAGATATCTTTAGGAAGTCAAAGGTACTCACTGCCCAGGCCATCTATTGCCACTTTGCTGCTCTTCTTTGGGGCTTGCACCATGCCACCCAAACAGTGAAGCCACTTCTGTCTAACCTTATGGAGAAACACTTCCACTGCTTCTTTGTTGAACTGGCGGCCTTTCTGCCCTTTTGCAGACTTCACTTACGTTCTTGGGCATCAACAGTTGGAGTTATGTTGCTACAAGGATTTTTGCTGCGCTGGTCTCTTAAGCTCCTGCAGGCCTTTAAACCCTTTAGGAACATGTAACTTCCCAACCCCAATGGTGTTACTACCACCAGGACCTTGACAGCATTATTAAAATTTGGCTGACCATAGAAACTGCTGTCAAGTCAGCCCACTTGAGTTCAGGTGGGCATAAATGTTGCTCCACCATTATTCCGTTTGGGATTTTCCCCTAGCCTAAAATCTAGGCTTGAGTGTCAGTTGGCTATTTGACGTTCAGAACATCCCAGACTAGCCTGATAATGTCCTCACACATCATTCACATCTTTCTCGCAGGAGTTACTAAAGAGCAATTAAGAGTGGGAACCCTGGCTGATCTTAGCCCTGTCCCAGCCCAGGAATGTTGGAGTCAGTTGTAGTATTCTCCTTGCTCTGCCCTCAGTTATATCAACACATACCGAAGATTGAATCTGGGTGCTTTTTGAATTGTATTGGTCAGTACAACACTACGTGATACATTTACCCACCCAGCAATCAGAGAAGCTACTATTTTGTTGGTCCTATTTGGTAGGATAGGCAAGCAGACTAGTAATTTGGAGAGAGATAAAAGAAATTGTCTCCCAACATGTAAAATATATGTTAGCAAAATACTGCAGATGCTGGAAATCCGAAATAACAACAGAAAATGCTGGAAAAACTCAGCAGGCGATGCAGCATCCGTGGAGAGAGAAACAGAGTTAACGTTTCAGGTCGAGACCTTTCGTCAGAACTGGAGACAGCAGGAAATCAAATAGATTTAAAGCAAGGATAAAGCTGGGAAAAGGGGGAGGGGATAAAAGAACAAAAGGAGAGATTAAGAGACATTAAGAGACATTAAGAGATAAGAGATATCTCTTAATGTCTCTTAATGTCTCTTAATGTCTCTTAATCTCTCCTTTTGTTCTTTTATCCCCTCCCCCTTTTCCCAGCTTTATCCTTGCTTTAAATCTATTTGATTTCCTGCTGTTTCCAGTTCTGATGAAAGGTCTTCGACCTGAAACGTTAACTCTGTTTCTCTCTCCACGGATGCTGCCTCGCCTGCTGAGTTTTTCCAGCATTTTCTGTTGTTATGTAAAATATATGTTCTTGTCTGTTGGCAATCACTCTACCAGTATATTTGGCAGGAGTTTAAAGACAAAGGCAAAGAAATGAGTGGACAGAGAACACATGTGTATATATTTAACTGTGAATAAATTATGCTCCAAGCAGACTCACTTGTCTGTTTGCAAGGCAGCTAATTTCAGAACCATGTGACACTTTGAAAATTAAGTGAATGGCATTCAATAGAATATAAACACTTTTGAAGTATCCACAATCAACAGATGAAAGCAACATCCACATAAGTTCAACCAAAATTTATTCCTGTTCTGCTGTACATGGTCCATGTCTCTGAAGCATACAGGAGGGCGGGTATCACCACTGCTCTGTAGACCATGAGCTTGGTGCTGGGTTTGAGGTTATTGTCTTCAAACACTCTCTTCCTCAGGCGACCGAAGGCTGCACTGGCACACTGAAGGCGGTGTTGGACTTTGTCATCGACGTCTGCCCTTGTTGACAGTAGGCTCCCGAGGTATAGAAAGTGGTCCATGTTGTCCAAGGCCTCGTCATGGATTTTGATAATCAGGGAGCAGTACTGTGTGGCGGGGCAGGTTGGGAGAGGACCTTTGTCTTACGGATGTTTAGTGTAAGGCCCATACTCTTGTATGCTTCGGTGAAGGTGTTGACGATGGTTTGGAGTTCGACCTCAGAGTGTGCGCAGACGCAAGCATCGTCTGCATACTGTAATTCGATGACAGAGGATGGGACGACCTTGGATCTGGACTGGAGGTGACGGAGGTTGAGCAGTTTCCCGTTTGTTCTGTAGATTAGCTCCACTCCAGCGGGGAGCTTACTGAGGGTGAGATGGAGCATTGCAGCCAGGAAGATCGAGAAGAGTGTTGGTGCGATGACACAGCCTTGCTTGACCCCGGTCCATACGTGAATTGGGTCTGTGGTGGATCCGTTGGTCAGGAGCACGGCTTGCATGTCATCGTGAGGCAGGCGGAGGATGGTGACAAACTTTTGAGGGCAGCCGAATTTGAAGAGGACACTCCATAATCCCTCATGGTTGACGGTGTCAAAGGCCTTTGTGAGGACAAAGCACTGGAGAGGTACCACCAACGCTGCCTCCGCAAGATCCTGCAAATCCATTGGCAGGTTAGGCGCACCAACGTCAGTGTTCTTGCTCAGGCCAACATCCCCAGCATTGAAGCTTTGACCACGCTCGAGACTCGCAAAACAAGCGCTCTACTCAGAGCTCTGACACGGCAAGAGAGCCCCAGGTGGGCAGAGGAAACGCTTCAAGGACACCCTCAAAGCCTCCTTGAAAAAGTGTAACATCCCCACCGACACCAAGGAATACCTGGCCCAAGACCGCACAAAGTGGAGGAGAAGCATCCGGGAAGGCGCCGAACACCTCGAGTCTCTTCGCCGGGAGCAAGCGGAAGCCAAGCGCAAACAGCAGAAGGAGCTCACGTCAAACCAAGCACCCCACCCACCCGCCCCTTCAACCACCATCTGCTCCACCTGTGACAGAGACTGTAGGCCCCGCATTGGACTCATCAGTCACCTGAGAACTTATTTTTAGTGTGGAAGCAAGTCATCCTCGGTTCCAAGGGATTGCCTGAGAGCATCAATATAATCATGAATCTAAAATAATAAAAGGTTTAGGTCATTTTTGCCATTTTCCAATTTTATTCTCTGATTTCAACGTACACAATAATGCAATTCCCCTGTGCCATCACTGTTTTGTCAAATGAATGCAAGGTTACATTTTGCTTTAGTCATGACACATGCATAGTTTCTGAAATGACTCCGTGCTATCATTTACTGTCATGACTGGGAACAATCTACTGTTGTGTACTTATTGTGTATCTGTCTCTTTACAGCTTCCCACAACAGCCTCAGCCATTTCCTGGATTGCACAGAAGCAGAAGAAAGTGGTCAGACTTTGACATCAGATCACATCCTGGACATTAGGGAAGGTTTATGTTATTGGCTTTTGTCTCCATCTCAAAAAATAACAAAGATGCAGTAACAAACCATAAAATCTTATGTCACCCTACAATTTAAAAAAAAAATAGAAACCCTGTATATGTTATCTCCCCTATTTTAACTCAAGGTGTGAATGTGGCATGCAGAGACCGGGGCATGCAGGAAGCGCCCATGACGGTGCCAGTGTGAAGCCCCGGCCATTTTAATTGCACCAGGAATGCAATGGGTAGCGCCCGACTGCTATCTTAACCCCCGCTTGCCCCGTTCTCGCTGGGCAGGCCGGGTTAAAATCAGGCATACATGTTCAACTGAAACTGAAAGTCAGATGTTTACATGGGTGGAAGTTTAGTCCATTGATAAAAATAAGGCCAAATGGAAAAATTACACCAGTATTTTTTTTAACATCAATTGTGTGAAAAAGAATGAATAAATATGTTGTGTATGTGCATTATGCTTTTTTCCAAAAACCTGGCTAATTGTTTTGAATTATGTACACGATGACTGGATAAACAGAGGTGCGTTGGTGGAATCAGTAAAGACTACAGTCTGCTCAACCTGTGTTGTTGTAAATGTGTTGCAAACTCCCACCCAGAACCGAATGTCAAGCAACAATACAACTTTGTTAATTAGAGTAACATGCTTATGATTGTGTGTTTTTTAAAAGTTGTTTAAACCATGAATTATCTGTGTAATGTTGTGAATGGGATCATGACCAGATGTTAGAACCATAGGGGATGATTTTTCATATGTAGCCTAAATTGGGTGGGCAATGGGCATACATGTTCAACTGAAACTGAAAGTCAGATGTTTACATGGGTGGAAGTTTAGTCCATCGATAAAAATAAGGCCAAATGGAAAAATTGCACCAGTATTTTTTTTAACATTAATTGTGTGAAAAAGAATGAATAAACATGTTGCGTATGCTCCGCTCGGCCAGAGGAGGTAGCATGGGCCCCTTGAAATTCTTGTGGCCAGAGCTAATTTAAATAGAATCAGTGAGCTGCCAGCACTCATTTCACTCTCTATACAAAGAGCCTGCCATTTGGGAGGGCGGGAAGTCTGGCAGGGTGGCCACTACTTAAAGACAGCCTACAGTACCTTAAAGGGGAGGTGCATTTTTAGTGGACAGCAATATTCTGGAGCAATAGGCAGCATGACTTCAACCAGGGTCCCCCAGATTCTCAGATTCAGCAGTGGAGGCGCTCACAGGAAAGTCAGCAGCAAGAAGGAGGTCCTCTTCCCCTCTGATGAGCAAGAAGTGCACAAACAAATTGCTTAACAGGAATTGGGAGAGGTGGCAGAACATATAAATGCCGCAGACATTGTTCCCAGGACCTGGCTGCAGTGCAGGAAAAAAAATAACCTCAACAGGACAGCTAAGGTAAGACTCCCCTTCATATCTCTCTAACTCTCCATAAAGCCCTGCATGGCCTCATTTTAGCTCTAGCACTATCAATCCTTCCCTTCCGCTTCCCATGCCGCTCCTCAAGTCAGCACGGAACACTTCACTGCACCTCCTTCTACTTGCTCTCACAACCAAAAACCCGTTACTGTTCTCACAGCTACTGCCCACTCTTGGCCACACTTGCTGCTTCTTCCTGTACTCATGCACACTAGGCAAAGATTCCTCGCACATTTAAAAAAATGCTTCAACAGGGCTCACTTCCACTATTCTTGCAGGAGAAGCTGACACACAACAGAAAAGAGAGAACAAGAACTTGAGGAGGTCCTCCCTCTGTACAAACTCTGACACCAATGAAAGAGGCCAACTTCAACATCATTGACAGTGCGAGGGCATGCACAATTGGAGATGGCCAGGCTGGAGGCCATTCACAGCAGGGTGTTTCCTATTCATCTGCTACTGCTTACCCTTGCTACTTTGTACGTGCTAACCTTTGTCCCTCTCCCCTTTTTCTCAGTCTATTAGATGTCTCAGGCCTTGCAGTCACACAGACTAAGGAGAGAACCCATCCAAAGTTACTTCCTCATGCTCTTCCAAACACCAGCATAGAAATACACACACTGCATGGAATAGTCACCGGGAATTTTCTTGTGGCTTCTCCCTATCAGCCACTGTAACTTTGGCGGAAGATTGGCGGAAACCCCAGACACCACATCAATGGGCTTTCCACTGATCTTCTGCCAAATCTTCAGCATCAGACAAGGAGAATCCCCAAGGAAATTCCCAGCGAGTGAATTAGTTCACCAAGCACAAATGAGCATGAGCAGGTGCAGGTGGAAAGGACGGTTCGCTGCAGTCAACCATGGAGCGTATGATCACATCAATAGATGCTACAGCTGGGCCCTCCCCACTGGAGTCTGTGGCACCATTAATAGCATCTCATAGGGATTCATACTGGGGCTCGGGCTCTGGGCTCAACCTCTCCTCCACCTTGGACAGGCTGAGAGAATGAATAGAGACGGATCAGATAACGGATCTCCTACAGTCTGCTCTCTTGTAGATCAGTGGGAGTGCTTAGCCACAGCCTGATAGCAGGGGCAGTCATACAATGGGAATGGAACATGTTGCCATCTCTCAGGATGAAATGTCTGGACCCTCATCATCCCCTCAACCAATGCCTGCACTGGTGCCAGAAATGCAGCCGACCAAACTGCCCAAGCAGTCGTTGAGTTGCTGCAGTTTGTAGCCACTCATCTGCTACTGCTTACCTCTCATGCCCAAGCTTCAAAAGGTAGCTGACCACAAGTATCTCAAAATCCCTTGACTGAGCCACAGGCAGCCTTCCACCTCCCATGCTGCAGCCAATGAGGGAGCATGTCATAGAAGCACTGGACTACGTAAGAGATCACTTAAGACAGGCTCTAGCATGATAATTACAGGGTAATGATTAGTGTTAAGTATTTGTATAATGATGTAAAATTATTAGCCTTTTTGAAATCATTGTGAAGCCATCAGACTTGTCCAAGCATTGGAATCATTGCTTAAGGACTCCAATGGTCTGCTTAATGAGGACACTAGTTGACCCATGAATCTTATTATAGCACATTTCAGTCACCCAGCCTGGGTTACTGAGAGGAGTCCTTGCCGCCAAGCAGCCAGCTTCTCATTTGCTATGCAGGGGAATTGGGGATTGTCGAAATGCGTCATGGCAGCTTCCAGAAAACCTGCATGATATGCTGCTGGTGATCACGCACCAGTTGCACATTAATAGAGTAGAAGCCCTTACCATTCATGAAGGCAGTGGGGTTGTCTGAAGGAGCCCATTGGGCAAAGTGGGTGCAGTCAATGATGCCCTGGACTTGGGGGAATCCTGCAATCTGTGTAAACCCCAGCCCCCTATTTTGCTGCTTCCAGTTGTCCATGGAGAAAATTATGTGTGTGTTTTTTTCGCTTATGGGATCTGCGCGTCACTGTCAAGGCCAGCACTTATTGCCCATCCCTAGTTGCCTTTGAGAAGGTGGTGGTGAGCCGCCTTCTTGAACCGCTGCAGTCCGTATGGTGAAGGTACTCCCACAGTGTTGTTAGGTTGGGAGTTCCAGGATTTTGACCCAGCGACGATGAAGGATCAGCGATATACTTCTAAGTCAGAATGGTGTGTGACTTGGAGGGGAACTTGGAGATGGTGGTGTTCCCATGCGTCTGCTGCCCTTGTCCTTCTAGGTGGAAGAAGTTGCGGGTTTGGGAGGTGCTGCCAAAGAAGCCTTGGCGAGTTGCTGCAGTACATCTTGTAGATGGTACACACTGTAGCCATGGTACGCCGGTGGTGGAGGGAGTGAATGTTTAAGGTGGTGGATGGGGTGCCAATCAAAAGGGTTGCTTTGTCCTGGATGGTGTCGAGCTTTCTTGAGTGTTGCTGGAGCTGCACTCATCCAGGCAAGTGGAGAGTATTCCATCACACTCCTTACTTGTGCCTTGTAGATGGTGGAAAGGCTTTGGGGAGTCAGGAGGTGAGACACTCGCCGCAAAATACCTAGCGTCTGACCTGCTCTTGTTGCCACAGTATTTATGTGGCTGGTCCAGTTAAGTTTCTGGTCAATGGTGACCCCCAGGATGTTGATGGTGGGGGATTCGGCGATGGTAATACCGTTGAATGTCAAGAGGAGGTGGTTAGACTCTCGTTTGTTGGAGATAGTCATTGCCTGGCACTTCTGTGGCGCGAATGTTACCTGCCACTTATCAGTTTGCTTATGACATCAGTCACCTGCTTAATGCAAGCATGAACTACAGATTGGCTGATGTTACTTATATCCCCTATGGCAGGCTGGAAGTAGCCAGAAGCAAAGAAGTTCAGGGCTGCCGTGACCTTGATTGCAAGACGCAATGCTGTGCTAGCTGGTTGCAGGTCTTGTTGCAGGAGGTGACATAGGTTTGTCAAAGCCTCACTAAGGAAGCACAGCCGACTTCTGCACTATTCCTTGGAGAACTACAGGTATGTTGTCCGGGCCTATAAAACCTGTTAGAAGGGTAAGAATTTCTACGAGCACAGCTCCTTTTATTTTACTTCCTGCAGCTGCAGCTCTTTTTACTCCTTCCTCTTACTGTTGCTCCTCCTCATTCTCTTGCCAGACCTCCTTGTTTTTATATTCAATAGCATTTGCCCATGGCTTTTTCCATCTGCAATCACACTTTTAAATATCTGTGTTTCTGTACACCAAGATCTCTCTGTTCCTCCAAACCATTGAGAATTTGACTAATTATGTTATATTTTTATTCTTCGTTCTTTTTCCCTAAATGTACTCCTTTATATTTATCTACATTAAACTGCAGTTGTCACATTTCTGGTGACTCCCTTAACCTGTCTACACCCTCCTACAGTCTATTGAATTCTTGCTTAAAGTTTGCCACACGCCATACTTTGGTATGGGCAACTAATTTTGATATTAGTCCTTCGCTGTTCCTGTACAAATCATTTTTGCATATAAAGAAGAGGTCCTAACATAAATTCCTGGGCACACCATCAGATACATTTGCCAATCCAAGAGCCATCCATCTCTTCCTACTGTCTGCTATTCTCCAGCTAAATCTCTGTCCATGCTGCCACTTTAGCGTTAATAATATGGGCTTTAATCTTCACAAGTCTCTTACTGGCTCTCACATTGTCAAATGTGTTTTGAAAGTCCGAATGTACTACATTCACTGCATTCCCTTTGCCTATACATTAAATAATTTCCTCAAAGAATTTCATTAGTCAAGCATGGCCTGCTCTTTACAAATCCATGCTGACTGTTCCAGATTAGCACATGCTTTTCTAAGTGTTCACTAATGTTATTTCTTATTATAATGTCTAATAGTTTCCCTACTACTGACTTGAGGTTAACCGATCAATAATTACCTTGCTTAGACCTCTCCCCTCTTTTGAACAGGGAGCCAACATTTGCCACTCTCCAGTCCTTTAGTACAATTGCCACTTCCAATGAATTTTAGTAAATTATGGTGAATGCTTTTGCTACTTCATTACTAACCTCACGAGGTATTCTGGAGTGTAGATCAGGAGCTGCAGGAAATAGTGTGCTGTTTGCTTAAGGATTTAAAGGCCTGGAGCAACTAAAAGCATTGTTTGATTTGTTTTTCCTGCATCCAAGCAAGATCTTTTGCAAAAAATATCTTTGAGGTCCACTAGAGAGCAAAGTGCCTCCCTGCTTCTTAATAGGTAATGCTATGAAACATGTTAATTGTCATGCACAAGTTGTGAAAAAGGATATAAAAAGTGTGTGTTGGGACAAATACTTCGGAATTCGAAGGTCTAGCTCACCAAGTACACTGAGCTAGGAAGTGTGACGTGCTTTGAATTTCCCAGCTAAAACACGTAAGATGTTGTCGTAAGTGTTACTGTTAAGTGTATGTTTAATTGTTGTCAATAATAATTATAAGCTTAATAAATCTGTGAATGACTGACATAAATGCTGTGAACCCTATTATTTTGAGGAGTAATTAAAAGTAAGAACACCCATCCTCTAACACTTACCATCAATACCCATAAAGTAGCAATGTGCCTGAAGCACCCCCAGCCCTTCACCTGCAAGTGTTCCTTCACTCACACCCTAACATGCTTTCAGCCCACAGAAAGGCAGTGTGAGAGGGAAGTCATCCTATGAGGTCATAATATATAACTGCCTGTTGCATACATATGTCATCACACCCATTATGGCTGCATGTGAGGAACTGCATATTGATGCATGTCATGGCAACTAAAAGTAATTTGGCCCTTTCTGCTTTCTTTTTCAAGGGGGAAAGACCAGCAAGAGGTGATGATGGTAAACCTCTGCCCTCTCACCCTCTTTAAGGAGGAAGCATGGAGGGAAGTTTAGAGAAGATGTCAGAAATGATGGAATAGGAGGGTATGTGGCAGCTGTGGGATTGTGATAACATTCTACTCTTTCTTTTCTTTCTACTGTCCCAGACATTAACTGGCACTGAACCAAAGCATGGAAATCTCATGCTACTCCCCAAGGATCTATTCTTCGCCCCCTCCCATTTCTCATCCACATGCTGCTCCTTGGCAACACAGTCCAAAAACACAACATTGGATTTCACATGTACGCTGATGACACACACCTTTGCCTCACTGCCACCTCTCTCAAACCTTCCACTGCATCTGATTTGTCACGTTGCTTGTACGAAATCCAGTATTGGATGAGCAAATATTTCCTCCAATTAAACATTGGGGAGACCAAAGCCTTTCTCTTTGTCCCTCTGCCACAAATTCTGTTCCCTAGTCACCGATTCTATCCCCCTCCTTGGCCACTGTCTGAGGCTGAACCACACTGTACACAACATCGGCATCTTATTTGATCCTGAGATGAGCTTCCGACCTCATATTGTCTCCATCACCAAGATCATGTACTTCCACCTCCGTAACATTGCCCATATCCACCCCTGCTTCAACCCATCTGCTGTTAAAACTCTCAGCTGTGCTTTTGTGATCTCCTTTTGTAGACGAATGATCTCCTGGCCGGCCTCCCATCTTCCTTCCTCCGTCTACTCAAACTCATCTAAAACTCTGCTGCCCGTATCCTACTCGCTCCAAGTCCCGTTCACCCATCACCCCTTTGCTCATTGACCTCTGTTGGTTCCCAGTCTGGCAATTCCTCAAATTTAAAATTCTCATCCTTGTGTTTAAATTCCTCCGTGGCCTCACCCCTCCCTATATCTGTAACCTCCTCCAGCCCTACAAGCCGCCGAGAACTCTGCATTCTTCCAATTCTGGCCTCTTGCGCATCCCTGATTTCCTTCGTTCCACCATCAGCTCAGGGTTAAGTAAGATGCCGATGTTGTGTGCAGTCTGGTTCAGTCTAGACTGCCTTCAGTTGTCTAGGCCCTAGCTCTGGAATTCCCTCCCTTAACCTCTCCACCTCTCTCCCCTCTTTTAAGACGCGAGTTGAAAGTTACCACGCCACCTGTCCTAATATTTCCTATATGGTTCGATGTCAAATTTTGTCTGATAATGCTTCTGCGAAGTGACTTGGGACATTTTACTACATTAAAGGTGCTATATAAATGCAAGTTGTTGTTGTTGAAAGTGGTATGTGAGCTCTGCTCCTCAGGAAACCATTCTAACCTCTCTTCCTTCTGTAGATGTGCCATTGGATGAAGACACAGGTTTTTCTGCATCTGAAGCTGCCAGCAGCAGTAGCATATACCATCACTCTATCCATCCCAAGCACCAGTTCAGAGATATGCACCCTGATGAATTACAGAGTGAGCCAGAAGGGAGTGCCTTGAGTGAAACACGGAGCATGAGTGAACAAAAATAGCTGGTGTGGCATATGAGGAACTTTGATGGCTGAAGGGCCAGGATGCGTCATCTCTCAGCTGAAGTACCTGGGGATCTAGAGCTCATAAATTCTGATTTTAAAAGAACGATGCTGGAAGAGCATCAAGTGTTAGAGTTGCATCAGGCAGTGTGCTGTAGGTAGTGGTGGATGAGTCCACCAACAGCATACTCAGTACATTAGAGAACAATTTAACAAAGCTGCTGGCCATTATGGAGCATGTGGTAGCTCGAGAAACATTTGCAGAGAAGGCCCCTGCGACAAAGGCACTAAGGCCAGTCTGTGCTTCCATCACAACATAGACTGCTACCATATTGGTTTCACTTTCTGGATTGGAGAGGGCTGTCTCTTTTGTCTTCGACAGGTTTGGCAACCAGTTACAGACAAGCATGTGGCAGGGCTTAACTAATCTCACTGCTACCATTACGTCTGTTTCACTGTATATCAACAGCTATGTTGTACCATAGTCCAATCTTAGTAGTATGACATGAATCGGCATGGAGGATAATGAAGTCTCTCAGGATAGCAACACATCTGGGCCCTCTCACCAACCCTCTCAGATGATTGCACATGTGACTGAAAGGATGCAAGCCCAGACTGCCCATGTAGAAGCAGAAGAGGTGCAGTCTAGATCCATCTCAGAACTTGGCTGCTGTGAGACGACAGCCACCTTGGTCTCAAGAAGCTCCTACTGGGTCACAGCAGCCATCCTGCTACTCTTGCCAATCAAGTTGAACCGAGGAGAATCACAAGAATAGATTTAAGAATGCACACATCACATACTGCCACCAAGGCAAAACAAGGTGGTAAAAGAAATTAGGCACACACACACACTATGGGCTCCCGATAAAATTTATGGCTGCACTGATGTTGCTGAGTATGCAGACATTGTTCATGACAAGATCTGGAAGTTTCTTTCCTTATGTAGCATGAATGGGAGCTTTGCATGCTGTAGCGCCCGGGGAAGGTTCTGTAGATGATGGCACACTTGTGGACTGAAGAGGGAAGATGTACACTGGACGGTTATTAGCCATAGAAGTAGTCAAGAAAAACTCTCCTGTATGAGAGTGGCATGAGTGTATCTTGTAACCAGCCAAGGTTTGTCCTCCGCATCCCCTTCAGGCTACTGCTGCTCCTCTTGCTGATCCCCTTAGTGCTCGTGGGGTCTTTCTCCTCAGGGGCTTCATGTGGAGGTCTCTTAATAATGTAAAGTTGGGCAGCATGCAGCACACAAACATACCCTTTGAGATCCTCGCAGGACTATATTACAGGACACCGCCAGAATAATCCAGGCACCTGAAGTGGCCCTTCAACATATCAAATATTACTCTGGTACATGAACAAACCTCGTGTGGAATCTTATCGAATGCCTTCTGGAAATCCATATAGATAACATTCATAGACACTCCCTTGCATGTTACATCCATCTAATGAGGCCAGTGGAAGAACCATGGAAAATTGGTTCTACCAACCTGATTAGGATAGTACCGGTGAGCTGTGGGTGCCAGTTGCAACCCAGAGACAGTTCACCGGAGACAGCAGGCCTCAGAAGAGTTGCGGGGGTACTCAATCGAGGGGCCGGGGGAGTGGGGGAGGACGGTGGTTGCAAGTGGTACCCGACAGCAGCCTGCAGTTTTAATGTGGAGTCAGAAGGAGCTAAGGTAATTAAGGTAAGTTAAAACTCTTTAAGGACTGCTGAGCACCTGAAGAAACTGACTGCAGCTTGCATGGCGGACATTGCAGTCATTCGCAGACCAATTTGGCAAAGGAGCCTGAAACAGGCGTTAGGTCCCCGATTTGCATATGCAATGGCCCTAACACCAGTTGCAGTCATGGGCCTCGGGTGCCTATTGAGCAGCCCCAACAAATATGGGGGATGGCACACTTCCGGCGCAGAATGAGCAGTGTCACCTCCCACCATATTGGGCCCTTCTGCACCCGTTTTACTCCTGTAAAACAGACACAGCGCGATCCAATTACTAAGCCATTGACTTTAATAACTTCCAACTTTAACTATAGCCTCTATCCTTTTTACTGCAGGAGATGCTGGCAGTGTGGGATGGGTGTGTCAATGTCGGGCGGAAGGGGGGCTGGCAGGGGAAGGTAGGTTGGTGCTTGGGTTGGAGGCCCTCCATTGGAACACCATGCTGGCAGAGGAGTATTCGCCTTCATGTCGGCCTGCTTTTCTGCCCTTAGGATCGCTGGACCCGGCCCTGTTTTGTCAATTTCTCATGTTTCAATTTCATACCTAACTTACCTTCCACTGCCTCAGCTATTCTGTGTCTATTTATTTCTTTTATTATATTTTGTCCCATCGTCTTATTTCATGCATCTTATGTTATATAATCTCAATCATCTAACCATCTGTTTTTCTTTGAAGCACATTGCAAGTTATTCCACCTGTATTTCCTCCCTCAAGCATATGTTTTTACTTCTTTGCCTCCCTCTTCCCTTTGTTCTGACCCTTTTTAAATGTTATGCATTTTTCATTTTGTCAGCTCTGATGAAGGGTTACACAGAAACATTAACTTTTCTGGTCTCTCCACAGATGCAGACTGATCTGCTGTATGTTTCCAATATTTTCTGTTTTAGTTTAAGATTTCTTTTATACTCAAACTGGAACCTGAAGAACATTGGAATTTTAGATTGACATTATTAAATTTTAGATTTTATTATATATTGGACGCTTGAGTAATCTGAATGATTGCAGCAAAGTGGAATGTTTGAAACTGTTCATTTGAAAGGGAGTTTCATAATAACAGTATGTCAATGTGATTGTTGGTACAATTACCCTGAGATAGTTTAATGTGTTAATTTTGGCAGAAAAAAGTAGAGAACAGTGTCCTTTAGAATGTTTTGAATGTTGGGATCCAGATGTTATCAGATCTCAGGAAGCAGAGAACATTTATCTTAGAAAATTTAACTTAGTCTTTCATAGAGTAAAATGTTAACATATATAAAGTGTATATGTTCACTGTTTCATTTTTAACACCAGAAGCACTTGTGATGATATTTACACATATAACAGGAAATAATTCAGTTATACAGTACAAATGTCAAATACTGCAAAATCTTATTGATTTATTTATTTATTCTGATTAAATTTCACATGTAAAAAGCAGAACTGCTTAATACCTTGGCCCTGAATTTGCGGTCGGTATGATGGCGTACTCTCAGAGTACACCGTCATACCGCCTTTGAAATTGACCGCAAGTTTGGGATTTCCACATGCGCTTGTGCATACGCTAAATCCCGAACTTGTGATCTGTCAATTTTCAACTGCACATCGGCTTCGCTGCACGTTTCACCGACCCATTCAAATCAATGTGTTGGCAAAAAGTTGGGCTAATTGCCCGCCTACTGCGCATTAATTACCCTGAAAATGTTTATGCCTGGTGCAAACAGGTGCAGGAGCCTGTTGCACAGCGTAAGGGGAGAGGGGATGAGAAAATTGGATTAGTTGGCAGCTGCTGACTGACCCATTGAGTGTTGCCAGTATTTTCTGATTAAAAATTTACTGGCCAGACATCTTTTCATGTGTCAAAATCTTTCCCGATGAGTTTTTGAATCCAGAAATTAAGCACAGTAAAAACCAGCAATAGGCACTCTATAGATTGGATATATTGGTTTAAGGGCAAAGTTTTGTGTGCCGATTATTGCTCAACATATTATAATTAAAAAAAACTACTGATTGATACAAACATTTTTACTGGGGTTTGCTACTTTATGGGCACAATTCAAATAATGGAGCATCTAATCTAATACTGTATAGGTAAGAACTGTATATCTAACAAATGCAGTATTATTATTATTTATACACAGTTATGAAAGATGTTCGATCAAATGTATATCTGGCAAAACTAAAATATATATACCTACCTTTTTAAATCCCTTTAACCAACATTTCCAATTAAGAGTGGCTATTAAACACTATGTAGATTGTAAATATGCCAGTAGAAGACTTCTGTCTTTTATTGACGTATATTTACAATCCTGTTTTAGCAATCTCCTCTGTTTCCTGATTGGCTAAGAGTCAGGAAGTGAACGGTGCGCCCCTGGGATCCGTGGGCCACTATGCTGCGCACAACTCTGCAGCGTCTAAAAACAACTTCACGAAGGGGGGTTTGCACGAGGTAAGTGCTGATTTTGTGTAGATGTCAGCGGCGTACTCCTTAGCTATGCTGTCGACCGCAAATTCAGAGCCCTTATGTTAGGTTATGATACTCATTTTGTGATTTCTTAGTTTAAATTCCTTCTGCTGTCAATGTTCTTCAAAGTGCAATTTTGATCAGAATATGTTGTTACTTTTTATTCACTTTAATCAACAGCTAGAATGAGAGAAACATTCTTTAAAAATTCAATTGCATTTACTAATAGTTTAATGCAATTAAAACAAGTACTGTAAGAACAAAAGAAATAGGAGCAGGAGTAGACCATTTGACCATCGAGTCTGCTCCGCCATTTAATAAGATCATGGCTGATCTTCTACCTCAACTTCACTTTCCTGCACTATCCCCATATCCCTTGATTCCCTTAACAACCAAAAATCTATCGATCTCTGTCTTGAATGTACTCAACGACTGAGCCTCCACAACCCTCTGGGGTAGAGAATTCCAAAGATTCACCACCCTCTGAGTGAAGAAATTTCTCCTCATCTCAGTCCTAAATGGCCGACCCCTTATTCTGAGACTGTGACCCCTGGTTCTAGACTCCCCAGCCAGGAGAAACATCCTCCCTGCATCTACCCTGTCAAGCCCTTTAAGAATATTGTATGTTTCAATGGGATCACCTCTCATTCTTCTAAACTCTAGAGAATATAGGCCTAGTCTACTCAATCGCTCCTCATAGGACAATCCCCCCATCCCACGAATTAGTCTGGTGAACCTTCGTTGCAATCCCTCTATGGCAAGTATATCCTTCACAGAATCACAGAATCACAGAATCCCCACAGTGCAGATAGAGGCCATTTCGGCCCATCGAGCCTGCACTGACACATAGCCCACCCTATCCCCGTAACCCCACGTATTTAATCCCCCTAACACTAAGGGTCAATTTATCATAGCCAAATCAACCTAACCCGCACATCTTTGGACTGTGGGAGGAAACCGGAGCACCCGGAGGAAACCCACGCAGACACGGGGAGAATGTGCAAACTCCACACAGGCCTTACTGTACTTTGCAACCCTTACTCAGAGAATTATTTTTAAGTAGAGTTACATAAAGCATACATATAAGAATTCAATATAGAGCAATATAATTGAATTACATTAATTGTAAATAATTTATATGATCTTAAATTAATTATTCAGTAAAGTAAACAATGTTGCACACTATAATGCTTCCATTATGCTGAAGCTAATTGGTCTTCATAATAGTCATGTCTGTTGATGTCTGTGTATGTGTATGTTGATGTCTGTGTATGTGTATGTTGATGTCTGTGTATGTGTATGTTGATGTCTGTGTATGTGTATGTTGATGTCTGTGTATGTGTATGTTGATGTCTGTGTATGTGTATGTTGATGTCTGTGTATGTGTATGTTGCAAGTACAATAGTTGGACAATAGTTTCTCATTTTTATAATGAATCAGCTGCAGGAACTAGGACTACCCATGCTTTCCCCAGTTCCTTAATTAACTCAAAGTTCTGAACAATATGCAGTACTTTAATCATTTGTCATGGGGCTATTTGTAGTTTCTCTATGCTCTATGACTCATCAGCATTGTGCACATTATAGAAACATAAATGAATATTTAACAGTGTAGCCTTAATTCTCAGTATCAAGTATCAAGAACAACAAATTCCAACCTATTTCAATTTACCATTTGCCAGGTGAAGGGAGAACTTAAATCAATGTTTGTATTCATGAAATTGGTGTGGTAAGGGCACATATCTGGACTGTTGCATTTTATAACATTTAATTTAAACATGAATACAAAATATATAACATGATATTCTAATTTTGCAGCCAGAATTATTTCTTTATCCTCGCTATTGATGTATAAAAGATATTTACCCTAGACATTAATCTGCCTTCTCTTTCAGATACAAACCTGCTGTATATTTCCAGCATTTTCTGTTTTTATTTCAGATATTCAGCATTTAGTTTTTTTTCTTCTTATTTATTTTATCTTTATGGTTTGATTCAGTGCAAATTATCTTCCAGGTGTGCTAACCTGAAGAAGTTCTCGTTCATTCTTCAGTGTGATTTTTTTGTTTGTTCCTTTCATGCTCATCACAGTATGGAGGAACAAAGAGATATAGGGGTACAGATACGTAGATCTTCAAAGGTGGAAGTGCAAGTAGAAAAGGCCATGAAAACAAATGAGATTCTGAGTTTTATGCATCGGGGCATTGATTATCATAAGCAAGGAAGTGATACTGAATTGGTACGTAAGTTGTTCATGCCACAGTTGGAGTATGGTGTGCAGTTTTTAGGAAGATATTACAGTCATGGAAAGGTTCACAAGCACAATACCAGGAATGCAAGGTTATAGAAATGAAGAAACACTCAATATTTTTTTCATTGGAATATAGAAAATGAAGGGGGAATCTAATAGAAAGTTTTCAAAATTTTTAAAGCTTTTGAGGGGGCAAGATTATTTCCACTGGTTGACAAATCAGCAACAGGAGGGCAGACTCTGGATTATAACTGGTAGAATGATGGGGGAAGTTAAAAGACAGTTTTTCACTCAGATGGAATGCTGTACCACAGGTAGTTTTTGAATGAGTATCTGGAAATGAAGAATATAAAGGTTTATGGGGAAAAGGCAAGGAGATAAGATTAGAGCAGGTAGGTCCAGTATAGGAGCCCCGCATAGGTATGATGAACTGAATAACAGAAAGAATTTGCATTTATATATAGTCTTTCACAACCTCAGAATGTCCCAAAGTGCTTTACAGCCAATGAAGTATTTTTGAAGTGCAGTCACTGTTGTAATGTAGAGAAACATGGCAGTCAAATTGCGCACAGCAAGATTCAACAAATAGCAATAAAATAAATAACCAGGTCATCAGTTTTAGTGATGTTGGTTGAGGGATAAATAATGGCCAGTACACCGGGGATAACTCCCCTGCTCTTCTTCAAATAGTGCCATAGGATCTTTTACTTCCACCGGTTTAATATCTCATTCAAAGGATGCCACTTCTGACAGTGCAGCACTCCCTCACTAATGACTTCCTCCATGCTGAAATTTCTATGATTGGTATGCTCCAAGGATCCATCTTTGGCCCCCTTCTTTTCTTTGTCTTTAAGCTGTCCCTGATAATCTTATTTATGGACATTGTTTTAACTTGTCTGCCACGAACTTGGCTGCCACATTTCCTACATTACAACAGTGGCTACACTTCACAGGTACTTAATTGGCTGTAAAGTGCTTTGGGACAGCCGGAGGTCATGAAAGGCACTATATAAATGCAAGCCTTTTGTTTCTTTTTCTTTTTAAGTTTCATATATAGTTTGACGACACCCAGTTCTACCTCGCTGCCACCACTCTTGACATCTTGACCACCAGTGTGCTGTCCAAATGCTTGTTCAATATCAAGTCGTGGATGAGCAAGAACCTCCTTCAACTCACCTCAGCAAGACTGAAGCCATCTAGTTCAGCTTCCACCAAAAACTCACAATTTAGCATTCAACTCTCTCTAGCAGCTCCCAGACTAAGCCTGATGGTGAGTAATCTCAGTGTTATGTTTGACTCTAAGCTAATCCTTAAAGACCAGATCCTAGCCACCACAAGACTGCCTATTTCCACCTCGACAACATTGCTTGCATCCATCCTTAGATCACCACCATGCTGCTGAAATGTTTATCCATATCTTTGTCACCTCCAAACTCGAGTAACCCAATGATCTCCTTGGCAGTCTTCCAAGTATTGTCCTTCACAAATTGCAACTCATCCAAAACCCTGCCACATATATCCTTTTCGCTTTAAATGTAGTTCCCCTATTACACCAGTGCTTGCCAAATTTTATTGGCTCTCTATCTACCGAAGCAGAAATTTTGAAATCCTTGTCTTCATCAACAAATCCATCCATGCCCTCACTCCTTTCTATCTCTGCAGATCCACCCATGCCCTTACTCTTTCCTACCTTTGCAGATCCATCCAATCCATCACTCCTTCCCACCTCTGCAGCTTCCTTCACCCCTATGTTTCTGTTCACACCCTCATCTCTTCTGACTGGCCTTCTTTGGATCTCCCATTATCTCTGATTTGCCGTCAGCTGCAGAACCTTCATCCTTTTTGACTAGGGTCCCGAACTTCCCGGAATGACCAGGCGTTTCCCAGAATAGGGGATTCCTATCCCGAGCGCTGCCTCCAGCATTCAGGGAGATGAGCGATTTAAATTTCCTGCAGCAGTGCGCCCACATGGAAAACAGACACTTCTGTGAGTTACCATAAATAATGACTAACTGTTAGCCTGGCATCGGGAGTCAGAACGAGGTTAAACCGCATTCATTTTAAACAGAATCATTTTCCACAGAGTGTGTCACCGGCTGCTGCTCAGAGCCATCAGCCACAGAGAGCTGGGACCCGCCAGGCCAGCGGGTGTCAGGGATAAGGGGCCATGAAATCGCAGCGGGGCGGCCTCAAAATCATCGGGGCTCAAGTTGGGGGCAGAGGGAAACTGGGGAATGGGGGCGAGATGGGGAATGGGGGCGAGATGGAGACTGGGGAATGGGGGCTTGGGAGAGTTGGAGACTGGGGAATGGGGGCGAGATGGAGACTGGGGAATGGGGGCTTGGGGGAGTTGGAGACTGGGGAATGGGGGCGAGATGGAGACTGGGGAATGGGGAATGGGGGCGAGATGGAGACTGGGGAATGGGGAATGGGGGCGAGATGGAGACTGGGGAATGGGGGCTTGGGGGAGTTGGAGACTGGGGAATGGGGGTGAGATGGAGACTGGGGAATGGGGGCTTGGGGGAGTTGGAGACTGGGGAATGGGGGCGAGATGGAGACTGGGGAATGGGGGCTTGGGGGAGTTGGAGACTGGGGAATGGGGGCGAGATGGAGACTGGGGAATGGGGGCTTGGGGGAGTTGGAGACTGGGGAATGGGGGCGAGATGGAGACTGGGGAATGGGGGCTTGGGGGAGTTGGAGATTGGGGAATGGGGGCGAGATGGAGACTGGGGAATGGGGGCTTGGGGGAGTTGGAGACTGGAGAATGGGGGCGAGATGGAGACTGGGGAATGGGGGCTTGGGGGAGTTGGAGACTGGGGAATGGGGGTGGGATGGAGACTGGGGAATGGGGGCTTGGGGGAGTTGGAGACTGGGGAATGGGGGCGAGATGGAGACTGGGGAATGGGGGTTTGGGGGAGTTGGAGACTGGGGAATGGGGGCGAGATGGAGACTGGGGAATGGGGGCGAGATGGAGACTGGGGAATGGGGGTGAGATGGAGACTGGGGAATGGGGAATGGGGGCGAGTTGGAGACTGGGGAATGGGGGTGGGATGGAGACTGGGGAATGGGGGCTTGGGGGAGTTGGAGACTGGGGAATGGGGGTGGGATGGAGACTGGGGAATGGGGGCGAGATGGAGACTGGAGAATGGGGGCTTGGGGGAGTTGGAGACTGGGGAATGGGGGCGAGATGGAGACTGGGGAATGGGGCTCAGGGGAACTTGAAGGCTGGGAATAGGGTATCGGAGAGGGAGTTTAGAGAACAAGACTGGGAAATGGGGGCTCGGGGGGAGTTGGAGACTGGGGAATGGGAGCTTGAGGCAGGGATGGAGACTGGGGAACGGGCACAGGGGGAGTTGAGGAATTAGGAATGGGGGCTCGGGCGAAGTTGGGGAATTGGGGCTTGGTAGCTGGGGAATGAAGGCTCGGGGAAGAGATGGAGACTGGTGAATGGGGCTGGGGGTGTATTGATGGAGATGGGACAATGGGGGGCTGGGAGTGGGAGAGATGGAGACTGGGGTTTGGGGTGGGGAGAGATGGAAAGAATGGTTTCCCCTGTACCCGCCCTCGGTTTCCCCTCTTCACCTGCTCAGGGGTGGCCTCCTGGTTCTTAGAACTTCTCACACAGCAGCTGCTGGTGCAAAACCACAAATAAAGATTCTTAAGTACAGGAGACCCAACCTTTATAAGGTAAATCCATTAAGATTTGTAGAAGTGATGTGATCTGGTGTCACGTGATCCGGTGTCATGTGGTCAGAACATCATGTGATCAAATCTCCAGGATTGCCTCCAACTAAGTTGGCAACCCTACTTTTGACCCAAGACTATGGAATACTCTCCTTAAACCCCTCCACTTTCCTACCTCTCTTTCCTCCTTCAAAAGCCTCCTCAAAACTTACCTCTTTGATTTTGTCTTTAGTCATCACCTGTAATTCTTCTCCCACTGCTGCTTGATTTCTGTTTATTTTCACTTCTGAGCTGCACTCTGAGACGCTCTATTACAGTAAAAGCACTAGATAAGTGCATATTGTTGTAAGTTGTTGATTCTATGATTCTTATGATCCTGTGAACTGTGTGGTATCCCTTACCCTTTTTGTTTGTGACTGTATTTGACAAAATGCATTTTCACTGCCATATTGCTTCTTTTTCAGCATGAGTCTCTACTCGTCCAATTGGACCAATTAGGCCAACACTGGGTTGCCCCAGTGTCATCAACCCAAATCAAAATAAATCTAACAAAAGTGCCCCCTTTTTAAAGGGATACAAACAATAAACACACAAACAATAAAAAAGCAAAGGAAACTTATCAAATTAACAACAACAACAGCAACTTGTATTTATATAGCGCCTTTAACATAGTAAAACATCCCAAGGCGCTTCACAGGAGTATTAAAAGACAAAACATTTGACACCGAGCCACATAAGGGGAAATTAGGACAGATGACCAGAAGCTTGGTCTTAAGGAGCGTCTTAAAGGAGGACTGAGGTAGAGAGGCGGAGAGGTTTAGGGAGGAATTTCCAGAGCTTAGGGCCTAGGCAACAGAAGGCACGGCCACCAATGGTTGAGTGATTATAATCAGGGATGCTCAAGAGGACAGAATTAGAGGAGTGCAGATATCTCGGGGGGTTGTGGGGTTGGAGGAGATTACAGAGTTAGGGAGGGGCAAGGCCATGGAGGGATTTGAAAACAAGGATGAGAATTTTGAAATCGAGGTGTTGCTTAACCAGGAGCCAATGTAGGTCAGTGAGCACAGGGGTGATGGGTGAACGGGACTTGGTATGAATTAGGACATGGGCAGCCAAGGTTTGGATGACCTCAAGTTTACGTAGGGTAGAACGTGGAAGGCCAGCCAGGAGTGCATTGGAATAATCAAGTCTAGCGAAACAAAAGCATGGATGAGGGTTTCAGCAGCGGATGAGCTGAGGCAAGGGTGGAGCCAGTCGATGTTCCGGAGGAGGAAATAGGCGGTCTTAGTTATGCCGTGGATATGTGGTCGGAAGCTAATTTCAGGGTTAAATATGACACCAAGGTTGCAAACAGTGTGGTTCAGCCTCAGACAGATGTTAGAGAGAGGGATGGAGTTGGTGGCTAGGGAACAGTGTTTGTGGCGGGGACTGAAAACAATGGCTTCGGTCTTCCCAATATTTAATTGGAGAAAATTTCTGCTCATCCAGAACTGGATGTCGGACAAGCAGTCTGACAATTTAGAGAGGGGTCGAGAGAAGTGGTGGTGAGGTAGAGCTGGGTGTCGTCAGCGTACATGTGGAAACTGACGCTGTGTTTTCAGATGATGTCGCCAAGTGGCAGCATGTAGATGAGAAATAGGAGGGGGCCAAGGATAGATCCTCAGGGGACACCAGAGGTAATGATGTGGGAGCGGAAAGAGAAGTCATTGCAGGTGATTCTCTGGCTACAATTAGATAGATAAGAATGGAACCAGTCGAGTGCAGTCCCGCCCAGCTGGACGACGGTGAAGCGTTGGAGAAGGATGGAGTGGTCAACCGTGTCAAAGGCTGCAGACAAGTCAAGAAGGACGAGGAGGGATAGTTTACCTTTGTCACAGTCACAAAGGATGTCATTTGTGACTTTGATGAGAGCTGTTTAGGTACTGTGGCAGGGGTGGAAACCTGAGTGGAGGGATTCAAACATGGAGTTATGAGAAAGATGGGCACAGAATTAAATAAGAATGTGATTCCCTGTATCTACTACACACTCCAATCCCTGTGGTGCCCACCGGTTGCGGAAAGCCTCAAGCGTACCAGTGGGCACTGCGTGCTCCTTCTCCAGGGTAGCATCTGCTTCTAATTCAGATTCATTCCCTGTAGATTCCAGCTTAACTTTTATCCTCCTCTCAGTGGAGCCACTGCACTACCACCACTGGTAGGAGGGTGTAATTGCAGGGCGGCAGGCTTATCCAGGCAGTTTTCATTACAAATGCGGGCAGTACAACAAGGGCATAATTTCCATACATTACAACAGTGACTGCACTTCAAAAGTACTTAATTGGCTGTAAAGTACTTTGGGATGTCCTGAGGTCATGAAAGGAGCTAAATGTAAGTTCTTCTTCTTCTACAATGTATGACTTTAAAATGGGCACTGAATTATATCTGCATACCATGGCCCACATATCTCCTGGCCTGTATCCCCACTTCACGTGAAGACTACTCTTGGTTTTCACTCTCCACATGCAATTCCACAGGTGATCGACTAATACTAATAAAAATAGCTTTTACAATTACAGCTAGCACTGTCGTTTGGAAGTTAGGACAGGGATCCCAGGATTGTGTGCTGTTTTGTGCAGACTGATAAGTGGGGGCACTACCAGAATAAGTACAAGTACCGTTCTTTAAGGAAAGCATAAAATGATGGATAGCCGGTCCAAACTAAAATCAGTGACCGGAAAATTTCAAATCTGTAATACATACATGTCTGTGCACACTTCCCATCAACATTTACATCTATGCACCATTGTCCAATTATCCATCAGCCTCCAACCCCATTTGAATGGAAGACTACACTTAGTCATGACTTCCAGTGTACAATGCCACAGGAAATCGACTAGTTATTAAATCAATTTTGTCAAAATGGTGGCAATATACAACTGAATGTTGTTCCACGGTGGCAGATCGGGTGACACAGGGACCAAGCTTGAGTCTCCTTTAAGTATTCTTAAAATTGTGATGGTGCCACTTCAGCAACCATATTAATTTTTTTAACCTAATTTCATCCATACATGACGTAACATGTAGTGCTGCTAATGCAGCAGAGTGGGTGGCAGCACAAATGCAGTTTTACAGTGCTGCAGAATGATAAAATCTAGCTAATAGTGTTTTGAGCTGAGAAGGTCCATGATTTTGATCATTCCTGTTATGAAATTTAAAAAAAAATGTTTTGTACGCATTAAAGTGAGCGAAGTTAGTTCTGTAAAATGGAATTTTGGGTACACAGAGCCAGCATGAAGCACTCCCAAGTCAGTTATAGCAGTTAGCTGCATGGTTAGACGCAGAGAAAACTCACACTACTCTGCCCCAACTATGAACTTCAAATCCAACCTCCAGCGAGCAGCAGCAATGTCACAATTTTCATTTCCTATCCTATAGTCTTTCTGGGTTGCCAATTTAGTGTCAAGTGGAGCCAAATTAGGGGTTGTTTTTAACCATGTTTATGTGTGAATTTTGTGCTCTTTAAGCTGTGGAATTTTTTGCACCTATTATCAGTAGCATGTATTTCCAGTTCAAGCTGTAGTCCAAGTAGATGCAGAATAAAACTGCTTCTACTCTGTGTTCACAATATGCTGCAGCCTCAACCTAGTTTTATCAGTGTGACATTTTTTCATTTGCCACATGAGCCATTCGGAGTAGGATTGCTAATTTAGTGCCAATTCGGTGCAGTTTTGTGATGTAGTCCCATTACCATTAGGACTGAGATGTGCCAGATATATTACAGCCAGCTGACAAAGGGGACTGTTATCTCATTCGTGTGGGCTCAATTTAAGCCCAAATCCTTTGTTTTCTGTCTACAGGTGAGGAGCGCAAAGTAAAGGAAATGGTGTTGAGCTTGTGTGGGACCTTGGTTGGGCTGCACTTGCAGTGTTACATGCAGTTTTGGGCACCCCTTGGTGGGAGAGATGTGGAGACAATGAAGGAGGTGCAGTGTGGATTCCCTGTGGTATTCAGGGCTTTGCAGCTATTGGGAGAGACTTGAGAGGTTGTGATTTTTTTTATTGGAGCTTGGATCCTTGGGGGTGGCCTGGTGGAGGTCTTTGACACTGTGAAGGCTGCGGTGGGGTGAATTGTTTTCACGGATTGGCGGGGCAGTGGCAAGAGTGCAGTGCACAGACTTAAGATAGTCATGACGGGAGTTAGGAGATAGGTTGGATGAGGACTGGTTGGATTGTGGGGTTCTCTGCTTTGGACAAAATCCATGGACTATTTTGAAGGGGAAATTAATGGAGGGCTACTTGAGAATAGAGAATGTTGAATGGTGTGGGGCGTGAACAGGACAGTGAGGTTGGACTGAGTGGCTCATGTGGGGAAAAATACCGACATAAATTCGTTGGTCCAATTGGTCTGTTTCTGTACTGTAATGTTTCGTGGTTCTATGCAGGTGCATGTATAACAGACTGTCCACCAGCTAGTCCGCTTCAGTCTTTTTGTGGACTATATTGCACATCTTATACTGGGTACCTCCTTCATCCCAGACTATTGCAATACATTCCCGATTTTTTTCTGTCCAATGTTGACCCTGATTGCAGCTGACCAAAAACATTAAATGCACTTTTGTGTAAATATAAAATCTTGCGCGTACACGGGCAATTTAATTTGTAGGGAACCTTTCATATAGTGGCAACAGAATCCACGACTCTTGACAGCGTCTCTCTGAATTGAGTTTTGAAAGTCGCATTGTTGGATATCGCAATACAAATGTATTTATTTGTTCTGCGACTTGATAAAAGGGGGAAAACTGAATCCACCCAGGAATACTGCAGCACCCTTAATACGACGTGTTAAGTTTATCAGTATGACCCTAATAGTGAGAATGTAACTTATGTTTCGGGGTAATACAGTATATTACTTTGCTTTATTTCATCAGTGTTGTCGATAGAAAACAATGAAGCCAAGCTATAGATGAATTATCAATTACTGTACTATTGATTTTATTTTGTGTTATCTAAGCTCATCGAGTATTTTTCGAGGTAGTTGGGTTATTTATGCAGGCTGTCTACCCTGCTTTTTTCAAAAAAACACAGATCATCTTGGACGGAACAGCTCGAGCGCTCTCTGGCAGCGAGCTTTCCCTGCCCTTTGTGAATGGTGCCGGCGCCGCAGCCCGGCTTGCCCCTCGCTGATTGGCTAGCGCGCTGTCACTCAGGGTGTTTTCCCGGGGATTTCCGCTCTCGCGCTCTGTGACTCGGAACACTTTGTAACAAAAAGAGCAAGCGGAGAACCGGGTGCTGGCGGGCGCGCGGCCTCTCCTCCAGCAGCTGCTGCAGCATTTAAACCCCTTCCCGCTCCTTCTGTTGTAGCCAGAGCAGGGCCGCTTCAAACCGACGCACTTTATAGTCAAATAACTGCAAAAACAACCAGGTCTGTCTTTATTTTATGTATGAACCTGGGTGTGTGTTTTTTTTTTATATATGTGTGAACCTGGGTGTGCGTGTGTGTATATAAACCTGGGGTGTATATGTGCACATTATATCCTTTCCGGAGTCTTGGCCGTCTGTATTTTTTTGGAGTTTCTCCCGGGGAATGGGCAGCTGATGGTATGCCCCTTCGATTTTAATCCCAGCCTTTGGGTTTGATGGGGTTTTTTTGGTGTGGGGGTGGGAGAACAGAGAAGGTTATCCAATTGATTTTCCGCTGACATCCGAATCTGTGTCATGGAGGGCAAACGGGGGAGTTGGAATCTTATTTTATTTGTAGTTTGTGATGTTGTGACTTTTAACATTATATAAGGCCACATGTTATTTAAATCCTTTTTAGACTGGAAACGATAACCCCCCCCTTTATTGGAATATGCTTAATTAGTGTTTCTTTGTTTATTTACACCAATAAAAGGTTAGTCGTAAAATATATTAGACAACATATAATTGGTTGGTAATTACTTGGATGTTATGTCTCAAAATGCTTTCTGTAGTTAGCACTCATCTTGTCTGATAAGATAACCTACTGGCCCTGACTTGGGTCTCTCTTCTGTCGCTGATCCTGCCACTGCTCTGGGTTGAGCACTGTAAATTTACATAGCTGCCTTTCGTTTTCTTCTTGCAGAATTCCCGATAAGAAACCTACCCGGCAATGAAGAGCACTTTGTTCACCGGTTTTAATGAGTAACCTAAGCCTACAGACGATTCAGTTTACTGTACGATGACGTTGAACTCGCGGTTTCCAAAAAGAATCGTCTGAACCTGTGATTTCGCAATGTTTGTAAATACAATTTAGGAAGAAGAAAAAAAGCGAGATTGCATTTGGTGGGAGGGTGTTACAGCGCAGGTTTGATCTTGTGTTGGAATTACAGGGTTGTTTAAACAGCGCTTCCTCAGTGAGGCCTGGAAGGACTCGCCAGTGCTTCCCCCATCATTTCTGTCCGCTTGCATGTCCAGCAATGGGAATGTTGGCTCCAGGGTCGTTGTAATTTCCATGTGTTGCATTTTTTTTACACGGGCCTGGTTTAAGTTTGCTGGAGCTGGATAATCAAAGCAAGCCCTGCGAGTTGTAAAAGTACAGTACTTGTGCAGATATAGAAGGATGCCTGGCCAGCTGTGAAATATGATTTATTCTATTCAACAAGTGAGCTGCTGGCGACTTGGGGGCCTGCCTCTTGCATCGGATACAAAACCTGTTTTGTGAATGGCCACGACCTATTCTTTTTATAGCACATTTATTAAATGGAGAATAAGGGCAGTTGGTTATGAGGCCGTAATCTCATTGAAGGGTTCACGTTCTAGACAGTGAGAGGGATTTGCAATGTTCTTGTTATTTTTTTACAATGTATATGCTCTGCAATTCATGCAGGCTCGAGTCGCTGGTGGTTTAACTGACCCCCCAAAATACTATGCGATGAATCGTCACTTCACCTGACGAAGGACCAGCGCTCCGAAAGCTTGTGATTTCAAATAAAACTGTTGGACTATAACCTGGTGTTGTGCGACTTCTCACTTTTGTCCACCCCAGTCCAACACCGGCATCTCCGCATCATGAATTATTTTGACAATCCTATTCCGTGGACACTCACCGAGCAGAAGGCTGTTGCTTTCTCGACCATATAAAGTCGCTGTGTTGCGATATAGGGGCAGCTGGTGAGGTCAGTGTCGAGGCAGGCTCAGTGGTTGTGGAGCAAGGAACAAAACTGCCAACATTTTCATCCTTTTGTTACAGTATCAATAATTTTAAAGAAATGGATGTTGTGGTAAGGATTGATTGACGGTTATAAATTGGTTGAAGGGAGGACAGGTTGAAAGACAGCCATCATTGTGTGATGACTCCTGCAAATTAGTGAGTCAAAAAACGTGGTAGTTCAGAAATAATCAATGCCAAATAACCAGTATACAGTCTGCCCATGATATGATTATATACCATGATTAAGGCTATCAGGGTATAAAACTACAGTCTGCATACATTTTGTTTTAAAAATGTGTGCTTTTATAATTTTTATTAACTCAGACTGTTATTCCATGTTTATATCTTGAAAGTTTATGGAGCATTTATTGAAGTTGAAAATTTGGGCCAAGAACAAACACATGTATTGCGCTTGAATTATTTGTTATCGAACTGCTGCAGTTTGGGAGGATTATTGGTGTATCCTTTCCTACTTTCTGTTCCTTCTATCCCATGTACCATTTAGGAGGCTGAAGGTAACCAGGTTTTGGATTTGTTGGATTAATGTTTGTTAAAGCAGCAGTTACGTGTTAACCAGTTCACTAAAAATAGTGTGCCGAGGAAATGAAGCTTGTTGGCGTATGAAAATGAATGGTTGTCACTTTGTGTCGTCTCTTTGTAAGGAAGTATCTGATTCAGAACATGGCAGGTAGGAATTTGTGACTTTGTACCACATGCCCTAGCATGTTAGGCAGTGCCATATTTTGGTTTACCAAATAAGTATGTAACAAAACTGACCACAGGTGAATTGGCTTTCTAGTATCTTTTCCACTAGTAAATATTATGGGTTCTTGGCCTTCTAACTATATTAGCTCCCGATCATTTTGCATACCAGCATATACTGACGTATCTGATACAAAACTAGAGGTAGTGCTATTAGCACCACAACGTGTAAAGGAGTGAACACACATTTTATATTAAAAGTTAAATAAATTTGCTGTGCTAAAATTGTGGGCCAAGCTACATGCACATATGGATACTTTCAAGTGATTTTTTGAGCTGTCGACTCCCAACTCTCTCTCTCTCTCTCTCTCTCTCTCTCTCTCTCTCTCTCTCTCTCTCTCTCTCTCTCTCTCTCTCTCTCTCTCTCTCTCTCGTACTTAACCGTGCTTACTAAGCTGCAGTTACTGGATATCAGCCTCCGGGTCTTTCAAGTATCTTTTCCCATCCGGTTTTCTCTCTTCCTCTCCTGAAGAAGTTGAATCATACTGTGAAATGGTTCTATGGATGCTAACAGTTCTCCGATCCAAGTGGTCATTCTTTGTCCGTGAGCTTGGACAGTCCGTGTTAGTGAATGATTGAATCATGAGGAACATCACAGTTGAGCATGTCCCCACTCAGTGTTCTTGTGTGTACTTTCCAGTCCCTAAGTAGTTTTCCTGCTCCTACCCACGTGGCACTAAAGCAAGTTGGAGCATTCCCAACTTGGCTCAATATCACACATGATGGTGCATTTACTTTCTGAGCCACCAGGAGATTTCCTGTAAATAAACTATTAAATGTGAGAGAGTGGCTTGGGAATGATTCTTCTGCGTGTTTCTTCTGCAGTCTTCACTCAGCAGTGAATAGTATGGACGCAAACCCAAATCTCACTACCACGTGTTGTTACTTCACAATGGGACTCTTATTACTTAAACCTGTACTTGATGAACAATTAAAATCGAATACTTAGATGCTATACTTGCCTCATGTTTGATTGTCCTACTTGCTCAGTGTATTTTCAAGGTGATAGAAAGTAATTTGGATAAGAAAAATGATGGGCAGATCAAATCACAGGATAAGAAAATATTTTAAAACTTTCCTCCATCTACAGTAATGTAAAATAAATCTAAATCTAAATTACTGTTGTAGTGATGGGGGTGGCAGAGGAGATGCCACAGTAGCTGTTGCACTTGAGCTGATGCACTTGTTTCTGTGCTAATCGGTTGTGATTGTGTGAGAGAGTTTGTTTTTGGCAGGTAACTAGACTCTGGCAAAGAGGAAGTGAGTATGGAGCCACCGTTATATATGCAGTTAAAGATCAAATGAAGAAGTAAATTGGATGCGCAGTGACTGGTCTTTATAGACTGGCAGTAGTCCCTGCTTCTCCCCCTCCCTCTCCATCTGTTCCATGTGTATCTTTTTTTGGTGTGGAAGCTATTTGGAGTTCCTACCAAATTTGAACTGGTGCTTTATGTGCCAAGTTGGGATTCAGCATTTTTTTTTTCCTTCCAACATGAATTTTTAATTCCCACACTAGTTGTACTTAAGGTTATTCAGTTATGATTGCCCAACTTTGTACAGTATTTGAAAATTACGCACTTTTTATCTCCAATCCACATTTGAAAATGACAAGTGACAAAACTTCAGTAGCAGCTATGAGTTGTCCACCTTGTTGCTTTCCACATCATAAAATATGTGGGGTTATGGGGATAGGATGGGATATGTTAGGGGGAATTAAATACGTGGGGTTACGGGGCTCGGGTGGGATATGTGTACTGTGGGGATTAAAGCAGGGACAGGGTACTGGATTTGGATGATCAGCCATGATCGTATTGAATGGCGGAGCAGGCTCGACGGGCCGAATGGCCTACTCCTGCTCCTAGATTCTATGTTTCTATGTTTCTATGTTTCTATAAAAATGAGCAAATTACCAGTGGGCGGAATTGATGATGTGTTTCATATCAAATTCAGTGATGGGAATTATCTTGGGACTAAAGTGCCAAGATTTACAAAATTACCAGTTTTGAACTGTAGAGATTTTTGTTTGGGGGGTGATTGGTCACTTTTAAGAAAAGGGGAGAAAACTGTGAAAGAACATGCAGATTTGCTGGTAGTGGAGCAGGGAAACTACAGGAAACACTTGTGCATTGAGCTCCATTTTTGTCAAGAAGTTCTTGGTCTGAATTAAACCCATGTTCTTAATTTGTAAAGTATCCACTAGATTGAAATGATTAGAATTCCAACAAGAAATTTGCCATCCTGGCTCAATACCTATGATCCTGTAGATCCAGCATTTTCTGTTTTTTATTTCAGATTTCCAGCATCCGCAGTATTTTGCTTTTGTATCCTGTAAAGTTTGTTGGTATTTAGAACATGTATTTTCTCAGTGGTTTGCACTCCGATATTATTAAACTGTGAAGGATAATCGTTCAAATTCCTTTTAATCTCAACCAAAATAATGCTTTTGAAACTGTTGAGTTTTGGGAGCCTAATCATATATTTTGAAATAACAACAGAAAACGCTGGAAAAACTCAGCAGGCCAGGCAGCATCTGTGGAGAGAGAAACAGAGTTAACGTTTCAGGTCGAAGACCTTTCGTCAGAACTGGAAAAAAGCAGGAAATGGATAGATTTTAAAGCAAGTATAGGGGCTGGGAAAAGGGGGAGGGGATGAAAGAACAAAAGGGAAGGTCAGTGATAGGATAGAAAGCAGGAGAGATTAAGAGACATTAAGAGATATTCAAGGCAAGAGGAGGTGGTAATGGGACAGGTTAAGGAACAAAGGATGGCTCCAGATTAAGTGTGAATTGCGTTGGCAGAATGAAGGACAGCTGCCATGTGGGAGGGAAGAAAAAAAGGCCAAACAAAAAGTGTGGATTAAAAAAAAAAGAAATTATATATAAAATATAATATATATTAGGGGCTGAGGTTATGATCTGAAATTGTTGAACTCTGTTGAGCCCAGAGGGCTGTAGAGTGCCTAATCGAAAGATGAGGTGCTGTTCCTCGAGCTTACGCTGAGCTTCTGTGGAACAATGCAAGAGGCCGAGGACAGTGAGGTCTGAGTGGGAGTGAAGCGGTGAATTAAAGTGACAGGCCACCGGGAGCTCGGGGTCCCCCTTACGGACTGAACGGAGGTGTTCCGCAAAGTGGTCACTCAATCTGCGTTTGGTCTCCCCAATGTAGAGGAGACCACATCGTGAGCAGCGAATACAGTATACTAAATTGTAAGAAGTACAAGTAAATCCTCGACTTCTCCGTTTCCATCTCTGGGGATAGGTTATTGACAAACATTCACTGCAAGTCCACTGACTCCCACAGCTGCCTGTTGTTATTTCGGATTTCCAGCATCCGCAGTATTTTGCTATTGCATATATTTTGAAACATTGGTTAGATCAACTTTTATTGTGGTGTGGTGTGCACTATCAAATAAATTACTGCAGGTTCTCCGAAAGGATATAGGCCTCTTCTGAAATTGTCACTGCCTCCTCAGTGAGTGAAGATACCTAGCAACCTTGTTTAGTGTCCTTGTTTGGTTGACATTTTGACAGGTTTTAGATGTCTGTACTCATTTTAAGTAGAGCAACAGCCTGTGTCCTGCAACCCTGCTTAGCTCATTCAGATAATCTTTAGAAAGGACCCTATACAGGGAATCAGTTTTGAAAACATTTTAACTTATCAACAAAATTGTGCAGCTCTTGGAGCTGTGAAAGTTTACTTAAAGATGCACTTATGTTTTTGGAAACTGATTGATATGAAATATTTTAGTCCGTTTTTAATTTTTGGAGCTTTTAGCCACTGGGTGGGTTACTTAGCTGGAACATTGCACTGTAACAGAAATAGATTGTTATCTGGAGACTCGGGTTTGTATTTAGTCCAGAGAAAGGAAACTGAGACCTGTGTCTGGTGCCTGCTACGGGTGATATCTGAATTAAGTTTGGTGTATCCTCTGGTAGTTGGAGGTTCATAGCATTCAATGGCCTCTGATTTAGAGCTTCATTTGGGAGTCCAAGTTCTGAGAGGCCATCAGTTGTTGGGAAGAAAATTGATCAGTGAAGGGATATTGACTGGTTGTTTGTGAGGAGCTTTGTTGGAGCAGTACATAGTAGCCTGGGTTGTGCTAAGATCCTGATTGAGAAATTAAACGCTATTGTAGGGGGCTCAACTTTTTCAATGTGTTATGTTTGAGTCCGTCCAAAAAATAAATGCTATCACAGGAGAATTATTGGAAGTATCCAGTAGGATTCACTAATTTCTGGTTTCTGTTGGAAATATTCAAACTATGGAATGGTGTGATAAAATGACCTTAAATTGCAAATTTTAATTAATTTCTTGATTTTTATTTTACAGTTTTCTCCCTCCTACAGTTCTTCTGGTGCCTCACCCAACTGGGCATTCTTTATGTGAGAGTCTGGACAGTGAATGTTGGCAGGCTATTTGATCATGGAGGGCATCATGGCCAAGTCTGATCCTGTTCTCGCCTGATGCCCACATGTTTTCACAGCAGGGGGTGTTGGCTAGCATTGAAGAGCAGGAATCCTAGCACCCTTTGCCTTTCCCCACCCCCATCCTGGAAACACTGCTGGTAACTGTCGTGCTGCCCTAACTGAGATCGCCTACCAAAGCGTGGACCAGGGCTTGAACCTGGAATCTTCCTGGTCTGTATGTCTCAGTACCACACCACATCGTGCATTCACCCACTGAGCTATTTGGGCAGATATAACAGTACCACAACTGCTACAATTACTCGTGTAGCATCCATAGAAGTGAGATTTGAAGGTACTGCTTGAACCGGAGGAAAAAATGTTGTCCTTTCGTAATGTCGATGCATGCTTGCTGACTCGGCACTTCAGTGCAGTGGTCTGTAAAGCATTGAAGATAAATTAATTTTTTTAATCCAAATTTGATTATGTATTAATTTCTATTTACTACTAACATTTGTAAAATATGTAACATTTCAATTTTTATTTTGGTGTGTGCATGGACAAGGTTCTCACCTGCTTCAGAAAGAACATTAGTTACCTAAGTCAGATAACTTGGTATTCTTGCTGAAGGCAGGGTATAGAGAATGCTTTGTTCTGAGGACAAGTCAACTACTGTATTAGTTTTGATCTTCGGCAGTTAGTGAGTCTCTTTATGCTCTTGGGGGAAAAAGTATGTGGTGCTCTCCCTGCAGTAAGTAGCTGATGGCGTAGCTGTTCATGTCTGGTGTATACCACTGTAAGTCTGTTTGCCTCCCACTTTCAAATAACAGTGACAGCAGTAAATGATTTAATAACTTATTTATATTTTATTTTGCAGGTCTTCAACAATTGAGTGTACCGTTAGTTGGGACGATCATCTTATACAAATGGTGGAATTTGTTTATTATTGTTGTCGCTACCAAGGAAGCTTTTGCGAATGGGATGAAAATAATGATTTTTGAATACTCTGCCAGTAATTGAACAACTTGAGCTGCTACGCTGATTTTATTCCAGATGATGCTTCCGCTGTGGAACTATACAGTCTGAAAGTGCATAACCGAGTACATACAGAAATTTGCCATAAACAGGAACTCGTTATGGAGAAAACTAAAGATAAAGATAAAATGGATGAAAGATCTAGAATGGCAAGGAGTGGTGGACGAAGTGCCCACAATTCTGGTGTTTTAATGGTTGGACCCAACTTCAGGGTTGGAAAAAAGATAGGATGTGGCAATTTTGGAGAACTTAGATTAGGTAAGACAGTGTTACATTACACAACTTTTTGATGTATTACATATAAAAATCTGAATTTCTAGCATTTATTTAAATGTTGCAATTACTTGGACTTCATGTTTTCCAGATCACTTAAGTGTGTCCAATTTATAAAAAAAAATAACTTGAAAACTGGGATATGGTTGAAAATTGTAAGATGATCACATCTGCTAAAGTAGTTGGATTGGCCACGTTCTAGTTTTTTGTCTTTTTGACAAAATGTGGGTTTTTATTTTGTGTCTTTTCTGATGTTACAACGTAAACCCAGTGTGTTAAAGGATATATGTAGGCTTGAATGTGTATCCGTGACAAAATATGTTTTCTGCATTGGTAAAAGATGATCTGCTTCTTTGCAAACAGGAGCTCCAGTGATGTAGGCCAACAGCTTTAGCATGGGGAACCCATCCTAAACTTGGAGATTAGACAAGAATTAGTCAAAGGAAAATTGCGTGCACTGTGTTGCATGAGTTAGTAAATTCATTCCATGCAAACTGGATTAGTAAAATATTTCGTTCTGGTTTTCAAGGGCTTGAAGCAAATCGAGCCTGAGCAGTGTTCATCCAGCTGAGCGAGCATGAAACTGTCCCAGATTATCTCTTGCTCGCACTGATTGTCTAGTCTTAGAAAATGGAGTGTCTGAAAGAAAGAACAACAAAGAAAGACTTGCATTTATATAGTGCCTTTCATGACCTCTGGGCTTTCTAAAGCACTAGACAGCCAATGAAGCACTTTTGAAGTGTAGTCACTGTTGTAGTGTCGGAAATGCGGCAGCCAATTTGCACACAGCAAAGTTCTGTAAACAGCAATGTGACAATGACCAGATAATCTGTTTGTGATGATGGTTTAGGGATAAATATTGCCCAGGACATCGAGGAGAACGCCACTGCTCTTCTTCAAAATAGTGCCATCGGATGATTTCCGTCCACCCGAGAGGACAGATGGGGCCTCGTTTTAACATCTCATTCAAAAGACAGCACCTCCGACAGTGCAGCACTCCCTCAGTATTGCATTGGAATGTCGGCCTCGACTTTGTACTCGAGTCTCTGGAGTGGGACGTGAATCCACAACCTTTTATCTCAGATCAGAGTGCTACCAATGAGCCACGGCTAAACTGTCCCTTGGGCCATACCTGGCCCAGGTGCTCTGGCAATCTGGTCATCAAGTTCAAGCACCTCTGTTCTTTTTGCCTTTATATTTCTTCCTTGTTGGTTTATCCTGTTTAAATTTTGTGGGTTTAGAGTTTGGAAAGTGCTGTTCTTGGTGCTGTTGCCTTATTGGTGGATAAATCCTAAATCAGAATTCCAAGATCTGCTAATATCCTCCGTTTAAGATAAATTCAAACCTATTGGTAGCATTGATTTAAACTTAAGGTGTCCAATCATGCGGTGGTGGGGGCAGGTAACCAGGTAGCATATGGGGTAGCACAGTGTCGTTAAATGTCCAGAGCCTGATTTTCAATCGAACCGACACTGATGGGATGAAGGTTTGCTCTGTTTGCTGGTGGGAAGGGACCAATGCGAAATTAATGTTGGCAGTATCAACCTAATTACTTGTGGCTGTGGGCTCACAGCCCCAGTCTTACAAAGGCCAAAATGCCAATTGGTGTGGGAAATAGAAAATATCATGCTGGTGCTGTACAGGGCACACAGTACTTGAGGTTAGGCAGTGTACTCGGGGAAATTTTCTTTGTATCTTAACTTGTTCTATATCTGACCCGGGAGGCTAAGTTTGGATTACAATGCAGTTTTTAAACTGCTTATACTTCTCTTTTGTGGTTTGACTTCCTCTGAATCCCTTGATTGTATTACTACCAAGTTGTTTCTTCACAAATATGTAGCCTTTTATTTCTCCTTACTGATGCCTTTGAGAAATCTCCTTTTGTTTATTTGCTGGGACATTTCATTTTTCTACTGTATTTCATGAGGTCCATGGTGGTTTTACTGACTGTCAAACTCATGAATTTAGAAAAATCCATTAAGTGCGTAGGTAAATTCTAAGAATTCCTGTGCACAAATCACAAATTTTAACTGCATTTTTCTTCTTAAAATGGAATTTATGACCTGTTTGTAATGTAGATCCCATCAGGTGATATTGCTCTTGCCTCTGATAAGTAGGTTTCTGAGTAAGGTATATGACCGCTGAGTATGCAAGATTTATTTCAGGCTGTTTCCTCAAATTCTGCAAAGACGTGGTAGTATGTTCTGACAATGATGTCTCTTTGTTGATTTGACAATGTAATTTAGTGGGTATAAATTCAGGATGATAGCATACCTTTGCTATGATAATTCTATTTATGTAGAGATTTGAACTAATGTGACATTGAAGGGCTGATCGAGTCTGCACTTTGAATGGCATGCTTTTTACCAATCTCAAATTCCTAATGCCAAACTTAAAACAATGCTGGATTTTTAAAATGTGCTCCTCGGTCAAATGCAATCAGGGTATTTTTAAATCTAATTCAAAAGTTGTCCCCTTTTCTCCACTTCGCTAACAATTTTTGTTGTATATGCACTGTATAGAGCAAAGCTGTTCATATCAGCAAGTTTCAGCAGGTACGTAAAATGGCACAGGTCTGAGATGAGGCAGTTCATTGCTATATTAGGAAAGGTGGAGGTTGGAGCAGAAATGCTTGATGATGGTATCCGCAATCCCTGGTAGGAAGAAATATCCTTCAAATGTTCTTGAAACCTCAAGAGAAAATTAAACATTTAACTTGGTCTTGTCAGTAAAATGGATTTTTGCTCTTCCTTTGTTCAGGCTCCTCCTAAAGTGTTGAGAAGTTTATTCTCCCGTTTAGTTTATTATAATCCATCCTACTACTACTACAACAAGCACAGTCGGCATTTATATTGCACCTTTAAAGTAGAAAAAATGTCTTGTGCTTCAGAGGTGCAGGGAAAAAAATGGGAATGGAGGCTCAGTTCAGGGTCGAATAGGGTGCTGAGGTTGCAAACAGTCTGGTTCAGCTTGAGACAGTGACTGAGGAGGGGTATGGAATTTGGGGCAATGGTACAGAGCTTGTGGCGGATGCTAAAGATGTTAGTCTCAGTCTTCCCAATATTTAACTAGAGTAAATTGCAGCTTATCCAAGACTAGATGTTGGGTGAGCAGTCTGACAACAGGGAGCCAGTGGGAGGATCGATGGAAATGATAGTGAGGTTGAGTAAGGTAAATGTGGATGCTGACCCCATCACTGCAGATGACGTCGCCAAGAGGCATTATGTAGATGAGGAAGATCAGGGGACCAAAAATAGATGCTTGGGGGACCCTGGAGGTAAATGTTTGGGGGTGGGAAGAGAAGCCACTGCTGGAAGTGCTCTGGCTCCGATCAAATAGCCAAGAGTGGAACTAAGTGAGGGCTGTCCCACTGAGCTAGATAATGGAGGAGGGATGTTCGAGGAGAATGGTGCAGTCGATTGTGTCAGAGGCTGCAGAGGGGGCAAAGAGGGATAATGCATTGCAATCGCAGTCACATAATGTTATTTGTGACTTTGATTATGGCCATTTTGGCAGGGATGAAAATCTAATTGGAGCGTTTGGGAGGTGACAAAGACTTTGGAGAAAAAAGGAAGATTGTAGATGGGGCAGTAGTTTGCAAGGATAGAGAGGTCAGAGTTGTTTTTTGAGGAGAGGGTGATGGCAGTGGATTTCAATGGGAGGGGGACAGTACTTGAGGAGAGGGGACCATTTACAATGCAGTTGTTAATGGCTTAAGGGAGAGTGATTTCAAGGACGAGTGTTGAAGGAAGTGGGGTTGAAAGGTCGGGGGATGTGGGTGATGATGGGTACAAGTAAGTGGTTGCAGATGACCTTGTCTGTGATGGAGATGGCAAGATTGATGGGTTGCTGTGAATATGGATATGAGAGTTTATATGGAGGGAGAGGTTTAGCGAGGGCAGTAAAATTGGAGAAGTTGGGTAAGCTGAACTGAGATGGAGATTGAAATTATTGAGGATCAAGAGTCGCTCAGTGTAGAGGGTGAGGGATGATATCTTGGAGAGAAACTCTGGGTAGAACTTCGTGCGTGGTAGACAATGAGGATTTTAATGCGGAGGCGAGAGGGGTGGAAAAAGGTGAGTTGCTCAAAGGAGGATAATGTTGCAGAGGAGTAGGGGAAGAGACCGAACTGTGATTTGGTGATCCGGGCCTGACCATCGTTAGTAATGGATTCTAGCATTTTCCTGACATCTGATGTCAGGCTAACTGGCCTGTAGTTCCTTGTTTTCTCTCTCCCTCCTTTCTTGAACAGCGGGGTTACATTTGCTACCTTCCAATCCATGGGGGCCGTTCCAGAATCTAGGGAATTCTGGAAGATCAAAACTAATCCGTCCACTGTCTCTGCAGCCACCTCTTTTAAAACCCTAAGATGTAGGCCATCAGGTCCAGGGGATTTGTCAGCTTTTAGTCCCATTAATTTCTCCAGTATTTTTTTTTACTAATATTAAATACTTTACGTTCCTCACTTTCATTAGATCCTTGGTTCCCCACTATTTACGGTATGTTTTTTGTGTCTTGTATTGTGAAGACAGATACAAAATATTTGTTTAATGTCTCTGCCATTTCCTTATTCCCCATTATAATTTCTTCTGTCTCAGCCTGTAAGGGATCCATGTTTACGTTCACTACTTTCTTCCATTTTAGATACTTGTAGAAGCTCTTGCAATCTGTTTTTATATTTCTTGCTAGTTTACTCTCTATTTCCTCCCTTTTTATCAATTTTTTTGGTCATCTTTTGCTGGTTTCTAAAGTTCTCCCAATACTCAGGTTAACTACTATTGGCAACATTATAAGCCTCTTTTAATCTAATACTATCCTTAACCTCTTTAGTTAGCTACAGATGGATCACTTTACCGTGGCGTTTTTATTTCTCAGTGGAATGTATATTCATTGAGAATTATGAAATATTTCATTAAATGTTTGCTGTTGCTTATCTACCATCATACCTCTTAATCTAATTTCCCAATCTACCTTCGCCAACTCGCTCCTCATACCTATGTAATTGGCTTTATTTAAGTTTAATACTCTAGTTTTGGACTTAAGTACGTCATTCTCGAACTCAGTGGGAAATTCTATCATATTGCGATACCTCTTCCCCAGAGGATCCCTTACTATTAGATTACTAAATAACCCTGTCTCATTACACAAGACAAGATATAAAATAGCCTCTTCCCTGGTTGGTTCCACGACATATTGTTCTGGGAAACTGTCTTGCATGCATTCCATGAACTTGCCCTCCAAACTCTTTCCTCACTACTGTCCTTATGTCACTCTTTATTATCAGGGCTACTCCCTCTCCTTTTCCATTCTGCCTGTCTTTTTGAAATGCCAAGTACCCGGGAATATTTAGTTCCCAACCTTCGTCACCATGCAATCACGTCGCTGACATGGCTATTCGATCAAACACATTTATCTCTATTTGTGCCATTAATTCATCTATCGTGTTACAAATGCTTCGTGCATTCAGATAAAGTGCCTTTAATTTTAACTTTTTATCATTTTTCCCTGCTTTGACCTTATTCACTGATGCACTTTTACTGTTAAACTCTCTGTCCCTTCCTGTCACACTCTGCTTATCTTTACCCAAATCACTGCACTGCTCCATGGCCTTGAATTGTCTCTTTTTTTTTTAGATTTCTAAATTTCCCCACACCTGAAACCCCGCCCCCCCCCCCCCCCCCCCCTGCCCAGCCTCTTTAGTTTAAAGCCCTGTCTACAGCCCTAGTTATTTGACTCGCCAGGACACTGGTCCCAACACTGTTCAAGTGGAGCTCGTCCCGACGGAACAGCTTCCTCTTTCCCCGGCACTGATGCCAGTGCCGCGTGAATCAAATCCCCTGTCTTCCACACCCCTCTGAGCCTCGCGTTCAACTCTCTGATCTGTTTGACCCGAAGCCATTTTGCGCGTAGCTCACGTAGTAATCCAGAGATTATTACCTTTTGAGGTTTTGCTTATTAACTAGAATCCTAGCTATTCAAACTCCCTCAGCAGAACCTTATTCCTAGTTCTACCTATGTTGTTGGTTCCTACGTAGACCACGACAACTGGATCCTTCCCCTCGCACTCCAGGTTCTTCTCCTGCCGCGAGGAGCTATCCTGACCCGAAGATTTACTTGTAAACTTCACTCAGGAGAGAAGTGGTTGCACTTTGCGTTGAAACAGATCTGATTGTTAATGTATGCCTAACCTATTTCAAGTTCTTATGTACTTCACTGTCCGTGCTATAACCTGTGCTCCATATTTGTAAACTGAGTTTCCTCCAAACATGAAGCATGTGGTCACCATCCCCGACAAGGCCATTTCTGACTGCTTCCTTATATCCACATTATCATATCTACTTTCCCTCCTTCAGCCCCCTCCTCCTGCATCCAAGTTTGGAAAAGACACTTCGCCCCCCCCCCCCCCCACCCCCAGCCTACCCTCCCAACTTGCTTAAAACTGCATTTTATAACTTCCAGCCCTCGATTCTCCTCGACACCCCGACTGATACTGATTTGCCCAACTGTTTCCTCAGCTCTATTTGCGATGCTTTCATCTCCAACAAAACATTAACTTTCTCCCATTATCCCTGTTTCCCCCCCCCCGACCCCGGTTCAGCCCCCCAGATCCCCTTTCTCAAATCAAGTGCAAAAGCTAACCTGATCTTAGCCCTTCACTGCCTGGTCTACCCTGCTAGTTAAATTCTCAAAAAACTCTAACCGATTTGTCAAACATGATTTCCCAATCAATTAATTGCTTCTTGCCAAAACAATCCACTGTTCTGGGATTATTTTGGAGTGCAAAAATAACTCCAGACTCCTGAAAACATTTTCTCACCCTCCACATTCATCTCTAATGTCAAGTGCAAGGATTTCTGGTCACCTGCCTCCCATTCTTCGCCTTGGCCCCTTACACAAGCCTCCCCCTAGTCATCCTCCTTCCCTACCCCCGTTCCTCTGTCTCTAATTTCTCACCTGTCTTTCCCCGACCCCCGTCAAGCTCATTTTGTCCATGAGGCCTACCTCTTTCTCCTTGACTGTCAGTCCCACCAAATCCAACTGCCTTTCCTGGCCTTTCTGCTCGCTAACATTGGTTTCTTCTCATTTGGAATTATCCCCCTCCCTTTCAAATCTGCTTGCATCATAACCCTCATCAAAATATCCATCCATCTCAAATTCTTTCCCTATCAAAGACCCTTAAACGTGCTGTTGCCTTCCAGCTCCATGCCCATGATGCTTGCCCGTCTGCCCCACACTTGCTGCTCGTCCCAAGTTAAAATCCAAGGCTGTTTTCTTTAAATCTCTTCATGGCCTCGCCCCTCCCTACCTTCATAACCACATCTAGTCCGACAACCAATGTTCCCTGGAAGCTGTGCTTTATTCTGCGCGGCCTGTTTCTTTTAATGCGTGGTCCCTTTAAATTTCTGCTCATGCACGGTATTTGCAATGTAAAAGCCGGTGACCTTTCAGATTATTGCGCGGCCATGTGCGCGCACCTTTGTGGTAAAAATAGCCTACAATCCCTCCTGAACACACACTTCCTGACTTCAAACTCGTGTATCTTTCCCATCCCTTTGCGCAGTCCTTAGCGGTTATGCTTTCAGTTGCCTAGGTCCCACTCTCTGGAATTCCGTTCCCAAACCCCTCTGCTTCTCCACCTTGCTGTCCTCCTTTAAGACACTCAAAGCCCACCTCTTTGCTCAAGCCTTTTGTCACTCCTCAATATCTCTCTCTTTGGCTTGCTGTCTGTTTTTCTTTGTACCTCTGTGAAGCACCTTGGGACATTTTTCTATGTTAAAGGCACAACATAAATACAAGTTGTAGTTACAGAACCTTTTTTGACATTTCTTTTGTGGGGGAAGAATAAAGATTGTTAAAATTCTTCATATATTGTTGGAAGTTCAACTTAAGTTTCCGAGTTAGAATTTTCTTCAAACCCATTAAAATAATATCCTTATAAAATAACATTGAAGTTTAAACTTTTTTTTTCTTCCTTTCTGATGTCAAGGATCGCAAGCTTCATCAACTCTTGAACACCAACGTCCCTCCGGAACCTTCTTCCCCTTCACTTTCTTCTGACCCCCCCCTTCTCCCAATCTCACCCCCCTGCCGCGTTTTCACTATCCCTTCTGACCTTCCCCTTTCTGACCCCGAACAATCAGTCCTCAGCAAAGGCCTGAGCTTCATCCCCTTACGCCCCCACCTCAATGAATTTCGAGCTCGGCACGATGCTGAGCTCTTTTTCCGCCTCCGTGCCCACTTCTTTGGCCAGGAGTCTTCCCCCCCCCCGCACGGCTGACCCTTTCTCCCGCTTTCAGAATTCCTGTTCTACCTGGACCCCTCCCTCTGGCCTCTTGCTCTCTCTAGATCTTTTCATTGCTAACTGCCGGCGTGACATCGGCCATCTCAATTTCTCTGCTCCCCTCTCTCACTCCAACCTACCTCCCTCTGAACTTGCAGCACTCTATTCCCTCAGATCCAACCCCGACATTGTCATTAAACCTGCTGACAAGGGTGGTGCTGTTGTTGTTTGGTGTACCGACCTCTACCTAGCAGAAGCTGAACGCCAACTCTCCGACGCCTCCTCCTACCTCCACCTGGACCATGACCCCACTACCGAACATCAAGCCACCATTTCCAAGTCCGTCACTGACCTCATCTCCTCTGGAGATCTTCCCCCCTCGGCCGCCAACCTCATAGTTCCCCAACCCCGCACAGCCCGCTTCTACCTCCTTCCCAAGAGCCACAAACAGGACTGCCCCGGTAGACCCATCGTTTCAGCCTGTTCTTGCCCCACGGAACTTATCTCTTCCTATCTCGACTTTTTTTTTTCTCCCCTTGTCCAGTCTCTTCCCACTGACATCCGCAACTCTTCCGACGCCCTCTGCCACTAGTTTCCAGTTTCCCGGCCCCAACCGCCTACTTTTCACTATGGACGTACAATCCCTCTACACCTCCATTCCCCACCAGGATGGCCTGAGGGCGCTCCACTTCTTCCTTGAACAGAGGCCCAACCAGTCCCCATCCACCACCACCCTCTGCCTGGCTGAACTTGTTCTCACATTCAACAACTTCTCCTTTGACTCCACCCATTTCCTCCAAATTAAAGGTGTTTCTATGGGTACCCGCATGGGTCCTAGCTATGCCTGCCTTTTCGTGGGATATGTGGAACACTCTTTGTTCCAGTCCTACTCGGGTCCCCTCCCTCACCTCTTTTTCCAGTACATTGATGACTGTATCGGTGCCATCTCCTGCTCGCGCCCTGACCTAGAACATTTCATTCACTATGCTTCCAATTTCCACCCTTCCCTCACCTTCACATGGTCCATCTCCGACTCTTCCCTTCCCTTCCTCGACTTCTCCGTCTCCATCTCTGGGGATAGGTTATTGACTAACATTCACTACAAGCCCACTGACTCCCACAGCTATCTGGACTACACTTCCTCCCACCCCGCCTCCTGTAAGGACTCTATTCCATTCTCCCAGTTTCTCCGTCTCGGCCGCATCTGCTCTGACGATGCCACCTTCCATACCAGTGCTTCCGACATGTCTTCCTTTTTCCTCAACCGAGGATTCCCCTCTACTGTGGTTGACACGGCCCTCGACCGTGTCCGTTCTATCTCCCGCACTTCTGCCCTCGCCCCTGCCCCTCCCTCCCGGAACCACGATAGAGTTCCCCTTGTCCTCACCTTTCACCCCACCAGCCTCCACATTCAACGGATCATCCTCCGTCATTTCCGCCACCTCCAGCGTGATCCCACCACCAAACGCATCTTCCCCTCAACTCCCCTTTCAGCATTCCGCAGGGACCGCTCCCTCCGCGACACCCTAGTCCACTCCTCTACCACCCCCTTCCCCTTCGCCTGGCACCTTCCCGTGCAAGTGCAGGAGATGCAACACATGCCCTTATACCTTCGCCCTTCCCACTGTCCAGGGCCCCAAACACCCCTTCCAGGTGAAACAGCGATTTACTTGTACTTCCTGCAATTTAGTATACTGTATTTGCTGCTCACGATGTGGTCTCCTCTACATTGGGGAGACCAAACGCAGATTGGGTGACCGCTTTGCGGAACACCTCCGTTCAGTCCGTAAGGGGGACCCCGAGCTCCCGGTGGACTGTCACTTTAATTCTCCGCTCCACTCCCACTCTGACCTCACCGTCCTCGGCCTATTGCACTGTTCCACGGAAGCTCAGCGTAAGCTCCAGGAACAGCACCTCATCTTTCGTTTAGGCATCCTACAGCCCTCTGGACTCAATATTGAGTTCAACAATTTTAGATCATAACCTCGGCCCCTATCACATTTACATTTTATTTTTTCATCCACCCTTTTGTTTGGCCCCCTCCCCCTTTTTTTTTCCTCCCAGAAGCTGGCAGCTGTCCTTCATTCTGCCAGTGCATTTCACACTTCATCTAGCCTCAACCTGTCACATTAACACCTCCTCTTGCCTTGATTATCTCTTAATGTCTCTCAATGTCCCTTAATCTCTCCTTTTGTTCTTTCATCCCCTCCCCCTTTTCCCAGCATTATACTTGCTTTAAATCTATTTCATTTCCTGCTTTTTTCCAGTTCTGACGAACGGTCTTCGACCTGAAACGTTAGCTCTGTTTCTCTCTCCACGGATGCTGCCTGGCCTACTGAGTTTTTCCAGCGTTTTCTGTTATATTGAAGTTTAATTATTGGCTCTGAAAACCTTGTGTTGGGTGAAGCTGACTGGTAACTGGCTGAAGATGGAATTTTAAATGTAACAGTTTGGTGCATTTTCTCCATTTTAATTGCATCACGTAGTACAAGCGTGTAAGCGGAGTCTTTTATCAAGATAGGTAGGAAAACTGGTATACTACACAGAACAAGGTGTGCCAATAGAAGTGCAAATCAGGCACAAGCTATTGCTTGACCGGCTCTTTTTTGGGGGTGGGGGGGGCGGGGGAGGTAACACAAGCTGAAAACAAACAGTCATAAGGGGTAAAGAATAGTTAATGCAGGGCATTGCAACAACTCTTGAAAGATGACAAGCTAACAATCTCAGTACTATAATCTCTTCTGAATAAAAATAGAAACAAAAACCACAGGCATTTGCAAATAAAAGAAAACTTATTTACTTTGTGCTGTTTCAAGCGCTGCATAAATGAAACTCTGTCCATGTTCACAATGAGATGTTTACCTTTCCAGAATCTGTTTCAATATCAAACAGTCAGGCTTCGGCAACAACTACTTACATTTATATAGCGCCTTTTAACATAGTAAAATGTCCCAAGATGCTTCACAGGAGCATAATCGGTCAAAATCTGACACCGAGCCACATGAGCTATTAGGACAGCTGACCAAAAGCTTGCTCAAAGAGAGAGGTTTTAAGGAGCATCTTAAAGGAAAAGAGAGGGGTGGAGATGTTTTAGGAGGCATTTCCAGAGCTTGGGGCCTAGGCAGCTGAGGGCACAGCCTCCAATGGTGGGGTGATGCACTAGAGGCCAGAATCAGAAGAGCACAGAGGTCTTGGAGGACTGTAGGGCTGGAGGAGGTTACAGCGATGGGGAGGGGTGAGACCATGGAGGGATTTGAGCACCAGGATGACAATTTAAAATTCAAGGCATTGCTGGGCCAGGAGCCAATATAGTTCATCGAGCACAGGGTTGTTGAGTGAACTTGTTCGAATATAGGCAGCAGAGTTTTGGATGAGCTGAAGTTTGTGGAGGATGGAAGGTGGGAGACTGGCCCAGGAGCACATTGGAATAGTTGAGTCTAGAGGTAACAAAAACCTGCAGGAGGGTTTCAGCAACAGATGGGCAGAGGCAGGGGCAGAGACAAGTGATATTATGGAGGTGGAAATAGGCAATGAACTTGGCACGCCTTGTTCTGTGTAATATAGTGCAGTAATGTTTTTCATGTGGTGAAAACATGTCTCTTCGAGATTGGGTAATGTGTCCCAAAATATTGTAAATGGAGCTTTAGCCACTAGATGCTGTCCACTTTGTAGAAAAGGAGCGGATATTATAACTACAATTCAGTATACTTTTCCTTTTTCTGTTAAATGAACCAACCACCTGCTTGTATCTGAAAGGTAAATATTTAGAATGTGCTTTTGTTTGGACTCAACAACAACTTGTATTTATGTAGCGATTTTTAACATAGTAAAACGTCCCAAGGCGCTTCACAGGAGTATTGTAAGACAAAAAAAAAGTTGACACTGAGCCACATAATGAGAAATTAGGGCAGATAGCCAAAAGCTTGGTCAAAGAGGTAGGTTTTAAGGAGCATCTTAAAGGAGGATAGAGAGGTGGAGAGGTTTAGGCAGCTGAAGGCTGCCCAGGTGGAGCAATTAAAATCAGGGATGCTCAGGAGGGCAGAATTAGAGGAGCGCAGATATCTCTGGATTGTGGGGCTGGAGGAGATTACAGAGATGGGGAGCGGCGAGGCCATGGAGGGATTTGAAAACCAGGATGAGAATTTTAAAATCAAGGCGTTGCTCAACCGGGAGCCAATGAAGGTCAGCGAGCACAGGGGTGATGGGTGAACGGGACTTGGTGCAAGTTAGGACACGGGCAGCCGAGTTTTGGATGACCTCAAGTTTATGTAGGGTAGAATGTGGGAGGCCAGCCAGGAGTGCGTTGGAACAGTCAAGTCTAGAGGTAACAAAGGCATGGATGAGGGTTTCAGCAGCAGTTGAGCTGAGGCAGGGGCGGAGACGGGCGATGTTAGAGAGGTGGTTTTAGTTATGCCGTGGATATGTGGTCGGAAGCTCATTTCGTGGTCAAATATGACACCAAGGTTGGAACAGTGTGGTTCAGCCTCGGACAAATATTAGGGAGAGGGATGGAGTCGATGGCTAGAGAACGGAGTTTGTGGCGGGGACCGAAGACAATGGCTTCGGTTGTCCCAATATTTAATTGGAGAAACTTTCTGCTCATCCAGTACTGGATGTCGGACAAGCAGTCTGACAATTTGGAGACCGTGAAGGCGTCTAGAAGTGGTGGTGAGGTAGAGCTGGGTGTCGTCAGTGTACATGTGGAAACTGATGCTGTGTTTTCGGATGCTGTCACCGAGGGGCAGCATGTCGATGAGAAATAGGAGAGGGCCAAGGATCGATCCTTGGGGGACACCAGAGGTAACGATGCGGCAGAGGGAAGAGAAAGCATTGCAGGTGACTCACCCCCTTACTTTGTTAGCAAAAATCTGTTGGACATTACAGTCAACCTTAAATCAATAAACATGTCACATTGAGTATTGGCACAGTTTTGGATTTTGTTACCAAATGGCAAGAAGCACGAGTCTGATGAGAGTTTGGTTCTCAATGCTGTCTATTCATTAATTTTAATAGTACAGAAAATAATTCTGCATATCACCTGCTGGAAAGCCTGGTGTTGGGAGGGGATTCTTGTATCGAAGTGATGGAGTCAATCCTTCCAACACATTATCTCGTTTTATTTCTTTTTTAAGTTCTGTGAATTTTACCCCTTCTCCACCCTCCCCAACTTCATTACCTGCATTCCTTACTTGCTCTAGAGTACAATTCCATCGGTTATAGCGGAGTTCTTGTCCAACTAATTATTCTTTGTGTGTGTCTAGGCAGTGAGTGTTAGGTCATTCAGCTGTGGTTGGCATCAGAGTTGAGTCTGGCCCTGTACCTTGCAGGGTTTTGACTTTTCTCTTTTGCCCAAGTTCCCTGCCCTGGATTGCCAAGATCAATCGTACCACTAGTTGAAATTGAGTTAGCAAAGATGAATTACATACGTTCCACAGTGGCAGTATACTTACCAATGGAACCATAGAGAAACTTTTTCTAAGTGTATGTTGTTTACCCTTGAAGACTTCTTAGGAAAGCACTTCATACTCACTTATTTTGGCTTGTTGTGGGCTGTGCACGGAACATGTTCTAAAAATTTTAATGTGTGTGTAGTACATGTCTATGTCTGTCTGGTATTTCCATCATTTGTTCTAATTTATGTAATTCCAATGTGAATAAAATAGAGTACTTCTTTCAAACAAAAAGCTAATTACGTTGAAACATAATGGCCTGGAAATTCGTGATGGCCACAAAAGCTGCCGGTGCCATCGTGGCCAGGTGTTAACGGGGACTAATTAACATTAGCCCAGCGCTTAACTCCCCGTGCAACACCGTCCTGGTGGCGTTGGTCCCGGCAGGAGGCTCCAATGTAACGTGGCTGAAGCGTCGTTGCAGCTAGAACAGCCTCTCTGACAGCGAGGCTGTGATTTCAGAAAGCACTGTCGGTTTCTTAATGGGGCAATGCCTTCTGAAATGAAAAAAATAAAAATGATGTAAAAAAAATAGGCAGTTTTTAGCCCTTACAGCTCAACTGCCTTCTGAAAAAAAAATTGACATTAAAAAGAATTCCCAAATGGTAGTCTTCAGCTCGTAAAGCTGAAGTCCCTTCCGCACCAAAAAAAAAAAAAATTAAAAAAAAAAAATTGGGAAAAGTGCTTCAGTACCAACACAAATGGCTCAGCAAGCCAGGGAAGGGGTACCCAGGTTCTCGCACACAGCACTCCAGCTTTGTGCAGGAGGTCAACACTGCAAGAGAGGTTCCCTACCACCTGCCCCTATGACTTTGGTTTCATCTACTTCAGCCTTCCCAACAGTCTGCTTAGTCTGAACCAGATGGTGTACTTGATCCTGAGCTGTCCTTGCCTTTCCACAGTTGCCAAGACTAATTTTTTTGAAATATCGTCTGTCATGTCTATGGAAGTGAATTTCTACAGCGGTTCACCTGCTTGTCCATCATAACTTAAGCAGAAGAGAACCCTGCAAAAACAGTGTTAACACTGACATTGTTTTTTGGGTTTTCCATGGCTCTTCTACCAAAGTTATGGCAGATCAGAGGGTGAAATCTCATAAATTCACTCCCTCTATCGCTGTTACTGAAACCCTAATCCACGTTTTTAATCACCTCCAGAAACTATTTATTTAATTATTTGTTTGTGCTGGCTTTTCTCTTCCACTCTTCACAAACTCCAATTGTGTCCTCTCTCGCACAAAGTCTTGCATACTCATTGCACCTTGAGTTCAACTCATTGTTTTCTAGCACAGCAACCTTAAGATCTTTATCCTTGGTTTTTAAATCCTTTAATGCCCCACAGCATCCTGTCTGACCATCTCCTTCAGCCATATTCTCCGCTTGCACCCACCACTTATCTGACGCTGCTCATTTCTTGCTCTCTCCTCACGATCCGTGATTTTCCTTTATACTTGTGCCCGAAACTTTGGATCTCTGGCCTCAGCCGTGGCTCAGTTGGTAGCACTCTCACCTGAGTCAGAAGGTTGTGGGTTCAAGTCCCACTCCAGGGACTTGAGTACAAAATCTAGGCTGACACTCCAGTGCAGTGCTGAGGGAGTGCTGCACTATCGGAGTTGCCGTCTTTTGGATGAGACGTTAAACCGAGGCCTCAACACTACAACAGTGACGACACTTCAAAAGTATATAATTGGCTGCAAAGCGCTTTGGGACATCCTGAGGTCGTAAAAGGCCCTACACAAATGCAAGTCTTTTTTCTGTCCCAAAATCCGCTTTCTTGACCAACTCTCTTTTTTTCAAAAGCCTAATTTCTTTGTTGCTTTCGATCCACATGCCCAATGTTTCCCATCTCTTGCCTGGCAGCATCCTTGCCCTTATAAAGCAATGTCTGAGTGCCTTACGTGAGGATACTATGCAAATGAAGTAATTGAACTGCAAATCTTTTTCAATCTAGTTGCTGGTGGTAAGGTATTTCATTAAAAAGTGGTAAATGGGGCAGGTACCGTGGTAGAGCAGAAACTTACTTTGTGAATTAAAAGAAAGAACAAATTTGCATTTATACAGCACCTTTCATGACCTGAGGACGTCCCAAAGTGCTTTGCAGCCAATTAATCATTTTTGAAGTGTAGCACTGTTGCAATGTGGGGAACTGTTAGCAATTAATCGTCTCCTCCTGATTCATGTCTGGACTTGCTCGCTCCTGCTGTCGTACCAGGCTGATAAGCTCACAGCGACTCTCTCTACCTCTCAGGATTTTCCATCGGGCCCGTCGAGGCACCTGTGAGTGACTGGGTCCTTTTATGAGCAGAAACCCCAACTGCCCTATCTTCATCTCTCACCAACCTTCCCACCAAGCATGCCTGCTGAAGACTAATCTCGCCAAACTCTTTCCCATACCGCTCAGCCCACCCACCCACCACTGCCTCCTTGGACTGTGTGCCAGCAGTCACTGTTCATCTCTGCCTGTCCGTTCATTGTGAACAAGGCCAGTGCCATCCACAATCTAATTGTGGGCTAGTGCATTAACATCTTCCTTTGATAGAAACTTGGCTCACTGGTGGCGACAACTTGCTCCTTACTGTAGCTTTCCTGTCTAACTAGATTTTCCACCACCTGCCCTGCCCAAATCACAGTGGTGGTTGTGTGTCCCTAATCACCAAATCACATCTTCGTGTCTCCCCCTAGTTTTCTGGTACCTTCTCCTTTTGAGTACCTCACCTTGTTGTAACCCTCTCGCCTCTTTTTTTAAAATTCTCATTCTCTACTGGCTCCAAGCACCACTCAGAATCTCACCAGTATATCTGTTTCTTTTCCTTTCTCGGTCTCTGCATTGAGCGACTGTTCATCGGTGATTTCAATCTCCATCTCGATTGACCTTGTCTCCTCTCTTCTGATTTCACTGCACTCCTGTCCTCCCTAAACCTCTCCCTCCATATAAACTCTTGCCCTTATTCACAGGCACTCCCTTGATCTTGCCTTTTTTTAAAATTCATTCACGGGATGTGGGCGTTGCTGGCAAGGCCAGCATTTATTGTCCATCCCTAATTGCCCTTGAGAAGGTGGTGGTGAGACACCTTGAACCACTGCAGTCTGTGTGGTGAAGGTACTCCCACAGTGCTGTTACGGAGGGAGTTCCAAGATATTGACCCAGCGACGAAGAAGGAACAGCAATACACTTCCAAGTCAGGATGGTGTGTGATTTGGAGGTGGTGGTGTTCCCATGTGCCTACTGCCCTTGTCCTTCTAGGTGGTAGAGGTCATGGGTTTGGGAGGTGCTGTCGAAGAGGTCTTCGTGAGTTGCTGCAGTGCATCTTGTAGATGGTACACACTGTAGCCATGGTGCGCTGGTGGTCGAGGGAGTGAATGTTTAAGGTGGTGGATGGGATGCCAGTCAAGTGGGTTGCTTTGTCCTGGATGGTGTCGAGCTTCTTGAGTGTTGCTAGAGCTGCACTCATCCAGGCTAGTGGAGAGTATTCCATCACACTCCTGATTTGTGCCTTGTAGATGGTTGAAAGGCTTTGAGGAGTCAGGAGGTGAGTCACTCGCCGCAGGATACCCAGCTTCTGACCTGATCTTGCAGCCACAGTATTTATGTGGCTGGTGCAGTTAAATTTCTGGTCAATGTTGATGGTTGGGGATTTGACAATGGTAAAGCCATTGAATGTCAAGGGGAGGTGGTTAGACTCTCTTTCGTTGGAGATAGTCATGCCAGGCACATGTGTGGTGAGAATAAGGACATAAGAATTGGGAGCAGGAGTAGTCCATACGGCCCTTCGAGCCTGCTCCGCCATTCACTAAGATCATGTCTGATCTTTGACCTCAACTCCACTTTCCCGCTCGATCCCCATATCACTTGATTCCCCTAGAGTCCAAATATCTTTGTCTCAGCCCTTTGGGGTAGAGAATTCCAAAGATTCACAACCCTCTGAGCGAAGAAATTCCTCCTTATCTCGGTCTTAAATGGCCGACCTCTTATCTTGAGACTATGTCCCCTAGTTCTCGACTCTCCAGCCAGGGGAAACAACCTCTCGGCATCTACCCTGTCAATCCCCCTCAGAATCTTATGTTTCAATGAGATCATTCTTCTGAACTCCAGTGAGTATAGGCCCAAATCTGCTCAATCTCTCCTCCTAGGACAACCCTCTCATCCCAGGTATCAATCTAGTGAACCTTCGTTGCACCGCCTCTAAGGCATGTATGTTTTGTCTCACAAGGAGACCAAAACTGTGCACAGTACTCCAGGTATGGTTTCACCAACGCCCTGTACAGTTGTAACAGGACTTCCTTACGTTTATACTCCATTCCCTTTGTAATAAAGGCCAACATTCCATTTGCCTTTCTAATTGCTAGCTATAGCTGCATGCTAACTTTGTGTTTCCTGTACGAGGACACCTAAATCTCTCTGAACACCAACAGTTTCTCACCATTAAAAAAATATTCTGTTTTTCTATTCTTCCTACCAAAGTGAATAACCCCACATTTCCTCACATTATACTCCATCTGCCACCTTATTGCCCACTCACTCAACCTGTCTATATCCCTTTGCAAGGCTCTTTGTATCCTCCTCACAGGTTACTTTCTCATCTAGCTTTGTAATTTCAGCAAACTTTGAGTGTCACTTGCCACTTAGCCCAAGCCTGAATGTCGTCCAGGTCTTGCTGCATGCGGGCATGGACTGCTTCATTATCTGAGGAGTTGCGAATGGAACTGAACACTGTGCAATCATCAGCGAACATCTCCCCTTCTGACCTTGTGTTGGAGGGAAGGTCATTGATGAAGCAATTGAAGATGATTGGGCCTAGGACACTGCCTGAGGAACTCTGCAGCGATATCCTGGGGCTAAGATGATTGGCCTCCAACAATAAATTGCTAATAGCCTCTCTACTCCCATTGTCTCTGTCAGGGAAAAGGCCATCGTCAACCACTTCCTTATATCCCTCACAGCCCCCGTCATCCTTCCAACCCCACTTCCTTCTGCCCCAGGAAACATTCTTCCTCCAAGTCTCTTGGAATTGCAGTTTTGAGCTGCCAGCTGCCTCGCCTTTGGCTCTGCATTTGCCATGATAGCTCTGCAGCTCTTAATCTACTTAAATCACTCACTCTCTTCCATCTTTGCTGCCCTTTTCCCAGTAAAACCTTTATTCTCTCCCATCCTGGTTGTTTCTCCTTGAAGTCCAAGGGGTGCAGACTTGAGTGTGTCTGGTGCACAACTGGTCTAGCCATGTATCACCAAATCTGGCAAGATCACTTTAAGTGCCATCGGGCTTCACTCTCCTCGGCCAAAACTGCGCTCTACTCTAGCGGCAGCCTGTAGAGCAAAGATGACCCTGGCTTCTTTTCTCCATTAGGAACTGTTTCCTTAAATTCCGTTACCACTTTCACCCTCGTCTCTCACAATGTGCAAGTTGGATGTTGGAATCTTTCCTATCAGGTTTTCGGACGTGCTAGAGCACTATAAAAGCCCTAATCAAAGTCACAAATTATATCGTCTGTGACTGAGCATGGTGTCGAATCCCTCCTTGACCTCTGCAGCTTTAGACACGATCGACTATACCATCCTCCTCCAGTGCCTCCCCTCCATTGTCCAGCTACATTGGCTCCCAGTCCCTCAATCCTTTCAATTTAAAATTCTCATCTTTGTATTTAAATCCCTCACCCCTCCCTATCGATGCAACCCCCTCCAGTACTACAACCCCCCAGAACTCTGCATTTCTCCGATTTCTGGCATCTTGTGCACCCTCCCCTCCCTTTGCTCCACCATTGACAGCTGTGCCTTCAACAATCTATGCACGACACTCTGGAATTTTCTCCCTAAACCTTTATGCCGCTCCATCATCCTCTCCTCCTTTAAAGCCCCCACTTTGACCAATCCTTTGGTCACCTGTAATATCGTTTTTGTCTAATTAAGTCTCCTTGAAAAGCCTTGGGACATTTTTGCCTGTAAAAGCTACTATATAAATGCAAGTAATTGTTGCTCTAACTTACTTAGCAATGTGCTTTCCCTGGCTGCTTAGTTTATAACTGAGATATCAGTTTTGCACCAGTCCCCTTGCTTTTAAAAAAAAACTAATTTCTCTTGGAATGCAGGCAGGCCAGTCTTCTCCCTGAGCATCAGAAAGGCCACTCGGGGGTTACGTGGTAACGGATTGGTGGAGACCATCTGATTGCACAGTCTTCATTTTTTCCCCATCCCTTTTGTGGGGAGGTGCCTTGCATCAACTCAACACCTCCTGCAGCAGGAATTAAGCAGTGGCTGATTGAGCCTGCATCCTAATCTGATCATTTTTATTTCATCAGAAAGAGACAGCATGTATTATAATATTGTGGGAACAGCTGGCGATATAGTGCATGATGAATTCAGTTCTAATTTCAGAAAGCTTTATGCTGCAATATAATTTCGGAGAGCCCAGCCACAGTATCTCATGAGCAATGACATATGTTTATCCTTTTTCCTATACCAGTAGACCTCCTGTGGAATTGCTCAAAGTTCCATGGATTAGGCTCCACTCTTTGTTGTTGCTGCTAGACAGTGCTTGGCCTGTTGTGATGGAAAATGGTGTTCTTGCATTCTCTTGGCTTACTCCTTCTACCTGAAAATCTTTCTTTTCCCTCTTAACTCATTCCCTGTTCTCTATTTCTGATATTTTAGTTGATAATTACTCTTGCTTCCCCCCTCCAACTATGTTATGATTTCATTTCATGAGCAGTGGTACTTTGCTCTTCTTCCTATCCTGCTCTACTTTCTGTTGCCTTCTGAGTTGTTTAGTTCAAGGAGGAAAAAAAGTTCTCCCCATGGGCTACATTTTAGCCCATGCTGTGCAGAGGCTCTCTGGAGTTAGATGCTCAGTTTGTGGATGCATGGGGAAAAAAAAGACTTGCATTTATATAGCGCCTTTCACAACCTCAGGATGTCCCAAAGTGCTTTACAGCCAATGAAGTACTATTTAAGTGTAGTCACTGTTGTAATGTACGAAACGCAGCCAATTTGTGCACAGCAAGCTCCCACAAACAGCAATGTGATAATGACCAGATCTTTTTTTTAATGTTGCTTGAGGGATAAATATTGGCCAGGACACCGGGAAGAACTCCCCTGCTCTTCTTCGAAATAGTGCCATGGGATCTTTTACGTCCACCTGAGACAGCAGATGGGGCCTCGGTTTAACGTCTCCTCTGAAAGACAGCACCTCTGGCAGTGCAGCACTCCCTCAGCACTGCACTGGAGTGTCAGCCTAGATTTTTGTGCTCAAGTCTCAGACTGACTAGTTTATGCATGCATTGGACCTTTCTTGTGGGAATTGTCGTCTTGTTTGGTATGCAGATCAAGCTGCTTCTGAAAGTGGGATTCAGCTGGCACGGAGGTGAGGAGAAATGGTTTATCCAGAATGCAGGTTTATCCAAGGTGCAAAGGGGCATTATGCTGTTTGTGGAGGGGAATTGTTGGAGTCAAGCTTATGAATAATTTTGCCACTTCATTTTATTTTGGGTGTTTTATTGATGTGATTATAAATATTATTTTTCTTAGTTTATGGAGGAGAGGTTGGATGTGTTTTTTTTGTTGGATGTGATCATGTACTTTTTTGGTGGGATATGATTGGGTATCATAGGATTTTGTGTAGTTGGTCAATAACCAACTTGGAGTGAGAAAAATAGTCTTAAACACGAACCTAATAAGGAAAAATGAAATTGTAGATAACCAATGCAAGTAACTGTTTGAGGATGAATACATTTCTTGGTTATTTTCAGCGAAGTAATTGATTTGGAGTTTTGGTGTACTTAAGTGAGTATCAGAGTCACACAGCATGAGATTAAGTGTTCCTCTAGATTATTGTGGGAAATACTGTACAATTCTTAATAAGCGTTTTGGAAGAATAGCCAATCTTTTACAATATTCCATAATATTTGAGTGGAAGTGGCAGAAAAGATTTTTGAACTTTGGCTTGCTGGGGCATATTGGGGGTAATGTGCAATGATGAGAGTTCTTCATCCTTTATCAGTAATTATAATATGAAAAGCCTGTATGATCCTTTTCTGTAACTGGAGCACCTTCAAGGTTTCAATTTTCAGCGCATATGTTCAGCTTTGTTCCAGTGCTGTACATACACTGTGTTGCAGGGCTTGGCATCTGTTCTCTTCCTGTTGGCAACGGGTTCCAAAATGCTTAGTGCTTCATTGAAGTTGCGGTCTAGTTAACGTATTTTAAGGAAGAAGTGTAATCACCAGAACCATCAGTGCCATATGGAATCTGATGGAGAGGGTGCCAAGATGCAACACTTATGTTCCTTATAAAATGCTGATAGTGCAACTGAAAAGCTTGGATTTTGCTCTGAGTGCTCGTGTTCCAGAGAATCATTTAAACTGAAAGTTAAAATATGTTTCGTAGCACCTTGGACATCATAAACAACTGCCAAGGGTACTCCATGGGGAACTAGAATACAGAATTTATCCTGAATATTTTCCATGCAAATGAAGTAAGTTCTGTAGTTCATGACGATATGTAATCTGTTTAATTGCCAACCTTAATGAAGTGTTGAGTAAATTGTACTAAATGAGTGAGAAATGCTTGATAACTTTTTTTTGCATGGATGTTTGCACACATTTCCTATGTGCTGAGTTCCTGATCTCAGTTGGCCAGTCAGAAGTACCTGTTAGAGGAAAGGATTGGTGGTTAAGGCATCTCGGGTAATACCTGCATCCAGGACGTGGGCTTAGCATGGAGAAGGAAAAAGCTAGAAAATAGTTAGTACGGGGTCTGAAAGAAAATGAGTAGGATAGCACGATGGGTAGAATTACTTTCTCCTGTTCCTTGTTCATTTTTTTATTATTTACTTAAATTTTCATTAACTATATTATAGTTGAATGCAAGAGGCCAGAGTGCATATAAGAAGAGAAAATGGTGACTGCTGGAAATCTGAAATAAAAACAGGAAGTGCAGCAAATGCACAACAGGTAGCTGAGCATCTGAAAGAAAAAAAGTAGGTTAATGTTTCTCATTCCCTCAGGTTCTAATAAAGGATTGCACCCGAAACGTGTAAATCTTTTTCTTTCAAATGTGTGAGCTAATGTGCATTTCCAGTTTCTCCTGTTTTTATTTATAAATCAAGTGGTTGCTCTTTATTTAGGACAAATAATTTGTCTCCAATGTTGTACATTGGAGAGGGGTGCTTTCTGATGTTGTGCCAAGTCTTCAGGGTTGATTTACTAGATTAGGCACAGATGTTTATTTGTAATAATTCCTTGTCCTTTTTTTGTTTCCCCATCGAAACTAAAATGAAGGCTAGAACTGAGGGCAAATCTAAGTGTGTAAAAAAAAAAAAAAAAAAAAATTCTGCCTTCTAAAGGCTACCATCAGCATTTAGAACGTCAACTATAATTAAGTATAAAAGTTATACAAAACCTGAGATTGGAAGGATTTTTTTTTTCCAACAATGTGAGGCTCCCAGCTGAAGCAGAAATTCATAATTTCAAAAATTGCTGGTTCAGTATCTGTTAGAATGATTGAGGGTTATAAGGATAACTACATATAGAGCTGATTGAATGCTGTGCGCAACACAATTGTTATTCAGCTGCTGGGGCGATGCAAATATGCCAAAGATGTCAACTGAGGATGTATAAAGTATGATGTAAAGTTAGACAACTACTTTCAGAAATTCCACAGGATATTTCCTTTGCCGATTAAATGGGTTGGGTAGAATCTGTGATAGAACAGATTTTTACATAGTCTGTGGAAGAACCTGCCTCCTTTTTGTTCTTAAATCCTGTTGTGATCTTTTAAGTAATTTGAAGAACTTGATTCTTGGGGTGCATTTATACTGTAACTTCAGCATTGCTATGGAATGGTTTCCATTTTGCAGTGACACTGAAGTTGCAGTATAAATCCGAAGCTGAAGCCTTACCTGACTTCTGTCTCTGACTGCTAGCAACAGTATAAATACACCTTCAGCAACTCCCTGTCCTGATCAAGTTTACCAGGCCTAATAACTTCACACACAGTCTTGCTCTGCTTAGAATTAGTGTGTGAATTCCTACAGAGGTTATCAGTTGATTAAAAAAAAAATGATTCTGAAGTAGCTATGTTGAATCTATTTGTATACAAGTATTGGATGTGTCTGTCGCACTCCACTCATCACACTTCAGAATGTCAGAACTACATAATATAAAAATGGAGCAGACATTTTCTGCTAGAGCTGAAAGTTTGTAAGCTCCTGACAAAGTGGAAATGTAAGGTGTTTCACACAAGATAAAGTCGCAAAATAATTCTGGATGAGCGAGAACAGTCGGCCCATCTCATCCATTCAGAAAGGCCCCTCGAGCCTGGTCTGCCATTCAGTTAGATCATGGCTGATCTGTATCTCAACTCCATCTACACTCCTTGATCCCATAACCCTTAATACCCTTGCCTAACAAAAATCTATCAATCTCTGTTTTGAAATTTTCAATTGACCGAGCCTCAACAGCTTTTTGGGGAGAGAGTTCCAGATTTCCACTACCCTTTGTGTGACACAGTGCTTCGTGACAACACCCCTGAACTACATAGCTCTAATTTTAAGGTTATGTTGTCCTCTTGTGTTGGACTTCCCCCACCGGAGGAAATTGTATCTCTCTATCTACACTATTAAATCCATTAATCATCATAAACACCTCAATTAGATCACCCCTTAAACTTCTATACTTGAGGGAATACAAGCCTAGTCTATGCAACCTGTCCTAATTTAACCCTTTTAGCCCCAGTATCATTCTGGTAAATCTGCACTGCACCCCTCCAAGGCCAACATATCCTTTGAGATGCGGTGCCCAGAACTGAACACAGTACTCTAAATGGGGTCTAACCAGAGCTTAATATAACTAACATATATTCCACCCCTTTGTATTCCAGCCCCCTTGAGATAAAGGTTAACATTCCATTAACCTTTTAATTATTTTAGTGATTTCTGTACTTGGACCCCTAAATATTTGCTCCTCCACAGTTCCTTATTTTTTGCCGTTTAGAAAATACACTGATTTTTCTTTTTTAGGCCCAATGTGGATGACCTCACATTTTCCCACATTTAGCTCCATCTGCCACATTTTTTTCCACTCATTATAAATATCCCTTTGCAACTTTCTGCTCCCATCTACACTATTTACTGTGCCACCTAACTTGGTGTCGTCGGCAAACTTGGATATATGGCTCTCTATTCCTTCATCAAAGTCATTTTATAAATATATTAAAGAAAAAGCATATATTTGTGCAAAAATGGGTGGCTGGTCAGAAGATTGGACAATATAAAAAACAGCAAAGAATGACTAAAAGATTAATAAGGAAAGAAAAATTAGAGTACAAGAGAAAGCTAGCTAGAAATATAAAAACAGATAGTAAGAGTTTCTATAGATAATTAAGAAAAGAGTTAACAAAGTGAGTGTTGGTCCTATAAAAAGTGAGTCTGGGGAATTAATAGTGGAAAATAAGGAGATGGCAGTTGAATTAAACAGGTATTTTGCATCAGTCTTCACTATAGAGGATACAAGTAACATCCCAGAAATTGCTGTAAATCAGAAAATGGAAGGGAAGAAAATTACAATCACCAGTGAAGTGGTACTGAGCAAATTGTTGGAGCTGCGGGCTGACAAGTCCCTGGGTCCTGATGGACTTCATCCTAGGGTCTAAAAGGAAGTGGCTAGTGAGATAGTTGATGCATTGGTTTTAATTTTCCAAAATTCCCTAGATTCGGGAAAGGTTCCATTAGATTGGAAAATAGCAAATGTAACTCCTTTATTCAAAAAGGGAGGGAGACAGAAAGCGGGAAAATACAGGCCAGTTAGCTTAACATCTGTCATAGGGAAGATGTTAGAAGCTATTATTAAAGACGTTATAGCAGGGCACTTAAAGCTGAAGGTAATCAGGCAGCGTCGACATGGTTTTGTGAAAGGGTAATCGTGTTTAACCAATTTATTGGAGTCCTTTTGAGGAAGTAACATGTGCTGTGGATAAAGGGGAACCAGTTAGATTTCCAGAAGGCATTTGATAAGGTGCCACATCAAAGGTTATTGTGGAAAATAAAAGCTCATGGTATAGAGGGTAACATATTGGCATGGATAGAAGACTGGCTAGCTAACAGGAAACAGTAGGCATAAATGGGTCATTTTCTGGTTGGCAAGATGTAACGAGTGGTATGCCACAGGGTTCAGTGCTGGGGCCTCAACTTTTTATTTTTATATTTTTATATATATATATATATATATATATATATATATATATATACGGATGACCTATGAAAGTAAATTTGTGAAGAGGACATGAGGCTAGATAGGTTAAGTGAGTGGGAAAAGATTTGGCAAATGGAGTATAATGTGGGAAAATGTGAAATTGTCCATTTTGGCAGGAAGAATAAAAAAGAAGCATATCTAAATGGTGAGAGATTGCAGAGCTCTGAGATGCAGAGGGATCTGGGTGTCCCAGTGCATGAATCGCAAAAGGTTAGTATGCAGGTACAGCAAGTAATTAGGAAAGCTAATAGAATGTTATCGTTTATTGCGAGGGGAATTAAATACAAAAGTAGGGAGGTTATGCTTCAGTTATACAGGGCATTGGTGAGACCACATCTGGAGTACTGTGTACAGTATTGGTCTCTTTATTTAATGAAGGATGTAAATGCATTGGAAGCAGTTCAGAGAAGGTTTACTAGACTAATGCTTGGAATGGGGGGTTGTTTTATGAGGAAAGGTTGGACAGGCTAGGCTTGTATCCGCTGGAGTTTAGAAGAGTAAGAGGTGACTTGATTGAAACACATAAGATCCTGAGGGGTCTGGACAGGGTGGATGTGGAGAGGACATTTCCTCTTGTGGGAGAATCTAGAACTAGGGGTCACTGTTTAAAAATAAGGGGTCGCCCATTTAAGACAGAGATGAGGAGAAATGTTTTTTCAGAGCGTCGTGAGACTTTTGAACTCTCTTCCTCAGAGGGTGGTGGAAGCAGAGTCTTTGAATATTTTTAAGGTAGAGGTAGATAGATTCTTGATGAGCAAGGGGGTGAAAGGTTATCGGGGGTAGACGGGAATGTGGAGTAATCGGAACAGCCATGGCGGAGCAGGCTCGAGTGGCCTACTCCTGCTCATAATTCGTATGTTCGTATAGTGAAAAGCTGAGGCCCCAGTACAGATCCCTGAGGGTCACCACTAGTCATATTCTGCCATTGGAAAACATACCCATTATCCCTACTCTCTCCTGCCTCCAAACCAGTTCCCTACCTATGTCAATAGGTTGCCTCCAATTACATGTTTTTTTTTTACTTTGTTCCTGGGATGTTGGCGTCGCAGGCAAGGCCAGCATTTATTGCCCATCCCTAATTGCCCTTGAGAATATGGTGGTGAGCTGCTTTCTTGAACTGCTGCAGTCCCTGTGGTGAAGATAGTGCTGTTGGGGAGGAAGTTCCAAGATTTTGACCCAGCGATGATGAACGGCGATATATTTCCAAGTTAGGATGGTGTGTAACTTGGAGGTGCTGGTGTTCTCATGCGCCCTTGTCCTTCTAGGTGGTAGAGGTCGTGGGTTTGGGAGGTGCTGTTGAAAAAGCCTTGGCGAGTTGCTGCAGTCTTGTAGATTTCATGTGTTCTCATTTTTATTAGCCGTCTCATATGTGGAACCTTATCGAACACGTTCTGGATATATATCATCCATGGACACTCCCTTATCTACCACATTAGTTACCTCCTCAAAAAATTCAACTAGGTTCGTTAGACATTACCTACCCTTTACAAATCTATGCTGACTGCCTCTGATCCTATTGTTTTTTAATTGATTCCAAGGTTTTTGCTCCTACTATTCTTTCTGGGAGTCCAGTCCACGTGTTAGTCACTCTATGTGAAGAAGAACTTCCTGATATCAGTGCTATGAATTTAAACCTTTGACCCTTTGTTCTACTTTCACAGTTTAATTTAAAATAATTTTCCAGATATACCTGACCTATGCTGTTTGCAATCTTGTGTACCTCTGAGATCACCACTCGGACATCTCTGCTATCCAGGCTGCAGAGCCAAAATTTTCCTGCTCTTTGCTCATAACTGAGATCTCTAAGACTGGGTGTCAATCTTGTGACTCTTCTCTGCCTCCAGTGCTTGAATGTCTCCCCTGTATCTCGGTGACCAGAACTGGACACAGTACTCGAGGTGTGGTCTCCGCATAGCCCTGTATACAGGAAACTTTCGTTTATCCGGCATCGACGGGACCGGCGTGGTGCCGGTTTATCGAAAGTACCGGATAACAGAGAGTTATATCTACCGAGGCTATTTTTAACAAAGAGACTCCAAGCAGCACGGGAGAATCTACTCATGCTACTGCAATGTTTCGGACTTGCGACAGCGCCAGGAGGCCGAGTAGTGGCACTTTTGAAAAGTACCCCTACTGACTAAATCGGCGTTCGCGGACTCAGACTCGGACTCGGGATCGGCAACATTGCCGGTTATTTGAGAGGATTTTTCGGAGCACTCGGCGTTCGCGGAGACTCGACTGCGACTCGGCAACATTGCCGGTTATTTGAGAGGAGTTTTCGGAGGATGATTTTTGCCGGTTAAGCGAGAATTCCGGATATTTGGGTGCCGGATAAACGAAAGTTTCCTGTAGTTCGGTTATGACTACCTCTGACTTGTATTCTACTGTTTGGGCTATTGAGTTCAACATTCGATTGGCTTCAATTTCGTGCTGTTTTCATCTGACCTGGAGGTGAAAATTTACAAGCGCCTTCCAAATTGTAAGCTTTCCTCAGTAACAGCAATGAAAGTCTAATTGACCTTTAACTTCTGCTTATGTGTAGCAGTTAGATATTGTGGTCTTAAAAGGGACTGATCAGATTAAACATATATAACTGAAATATAGTCGCTTTGTTTTGATATTTGGTTCATGTACCTGGTGATGGTACCTTCCCAAATGGCTGGAATACAGGGCCAGTGAGCTCATAACAACTTTGCTAGCCCATATGGGCATTTTGCGCCAAGTACACCCCAGGCACATGCTCATCTCTGGTGGTAAATCAATCTTATGTTACTGTCAGAGGCTGTGCCCATTACTCAGAGAAGCAGTTTGTGTGAGTGTTTCCAGCAACAGCAGTGTGACTTGATTTACGCTGCTCATTAGCAACATAATTTCAGCATTAGTTACCTCTCCAGAAATTGGAGCCTCTATTATGGTCTCAAAGTATTTTTTAACATAATCATATAAATATCACCCATTCTGACCGACGCCATTGTTTTCTGTTCCCTCGCCACTGACTCCATCCCTCTCCCTAACATCTGTTTGAGGCTGAACCACACTGTTCGCAACCTTGGTGTCATATTTGACCCTGAAATGAGCTTCCGACCACATCCGCAGCAGAACAAAGACCACCTCCGTAACATCACCCGTCTCCGCCCCTGCCTTAGCTCATCTGCTGCTGAAACCCTCATCCATGCCTTTGTTATCTCTAGACTTGACTATTCCAATGCACTCCTGGCCGGCCTCCCACATTCCACTCTACGTAAACTTGAGGTCATCCAAAACTCGGCTGCCCGTATCCTAACTCGCAGCAAGTCCCGTTCGCCCATCACCCCTGTGCTCGCTGACCTATATTGGCTCCCGGTTAAGCAATGCCTCGATTTCAAAATTGTCATTTTTTTCAAATCCCTCCATGGCCTCGCCGCTTCCTATTTCTGTAATCTCCTTCAGCCCCACAACCCCCTGAGATATCTGCGCTCCTCTAATTCTGCCCTCTTGAGCATCCCTGATTATAATCGCTCAACCTTTGGTAGCTGTGCCTTCTGTTGCCTAGCCACTAAGCTCTGGAATTCCCTGCCTAAACCTGTCCACCTCGCTACCCCTCTTTCCTCCTTTAAGACGCTCCTTAAAACCTACCTCTTTGACCAAGCTTTTGGTCATCTGCCCTAATTTATTCTGTGGATCGGTGTCACATTTGTTGCCTTAAAATACTCATGTGCAGCGCCTTGGGATGTTTTATTAAGTTAAAGGCGCTATATAAATACGTGTAGTTGTTGTTAAATGTAAAATCTATTCAAGATTTTCAGTTGAAGGTGGCATTCTATGTGGTTTACTTAACAACGTCACGCACTCGATTCCTGATCCACACCCAAAAGGAATCCAGCCACAAAGATTATGTTGTCAATGTGGCTGTTGAGGAATTTTAAATGCTTTGCAACAAAGTAGTCATTGGTCTTTAATGGATGTTTAAAAATTACCCTGGAAAGGAGAGGGAGGAGGTGGAAATTCTCCTCAAATATATTGAGCAATTTCAACCCAATTTTTATAATAAAATTGTCGAGCGGGTCGATACATTCCATTTTAAAATGTGTTTAAAAGGTCAATATGTCATACCATCTCACTGGGAAAACTCATTACACAAGTGTCAACATTTACTTGCAGTACATGTTCCACCTACATTCTGTGATTGGCATTCATAATTGTAAAGCACCTGCCACGTAACGTTGACTACTATCTGAATTTCAAGGCTCAAATTCGCCAGCCTTAATTGTGCGACTTGTCCTGAAGCCCATCTCCTGTCTTCTTCAAGCTATTTTCACCTCCAGACTCGACTATTCCAATGCTCTGTAAACATCAGCTCATCCAAAACCTTGCTGGCGGTATCCTATTCTGCACCAAGTCCCATCATCTATCCCTTCTGCCCTTGACTCCTAGTCACCCAAGGTCTCCAATTTAAAATTCTCATCCTCGTGTTTGAATCCTTTCATGGCCTTTCCCCTTCCTATCTCTGTCGCCTCCAGCCCTACAGCCCCCCCCGAACTCTTCAGTCCTCCGACACTGGCCTCTGCAGCACTCCTTCCACGCCCACCTTTCACCCCACTATAGGTGACCGTGTCTACAGCTGTCCACACTTTGCAATTCCCTCCCTAAAAGCCTTCAAGACTGGATTGACCAGAAGGAAAATGAGATGAAGGGATATGGGAACAGGGTGGGTAAATGTTATCTGTGCTATTTGCTTGCGTGGAGTGTAAATGCCGACACGGACTGTTTGGGCCGAATGGCCGGTATCTGTATTGTAACTTGAATGTATTTCTATGAAGTCCAAGTAAATCCATGGTATTAGTGAAAGAAAGAAAGAACTTGCATTTATATAGTGACTTTCATGACCTCAGGACGTCCCAAAGTGTTTTACAGCTAGTGTAGATGAAGGAGCTGGTCTGATGAACAGTTGTTGGCAGGTGAGGACTACACAAGAAGCAGCAGGAACAGGAGCTCGAGCAGCCAGTGCAATCCTGTCCAGCGAAGGGTGATGGAGTTCTGCAGGACGAGCGGAGCAGAGTGGAGTCAGCTGCTGCGGAAACCAAGTGGCTGGCAGCAAAGCCTAGATCACTCGGCAGCATGGGAACCAGCAGGATTGGTTCAGAGCAAGCTCAATGTTGAGTGAGAAGTTCCATAGGAGGAGCAGAGACTGAGCATGCAGGAGAAGGCCAGTCTAAAGTGGGGGTGGAGGTCACAGTAAAGCCCAGAAGCCAGTGGAAAAATTGAATTTTGCCAAGGAGAAAGTGGATTTCTGTTCAGGACCCAACACAGCAGCAGAATAAAGCTGAGAAACCAGCAGTGCATTCTTTCCCCTCTTTTTTTTTTCTATTTTGTTTCTCTCCTCCTTCTCCCCTAGGGTTGCCAACTCTAGTCGAATGTATTCCTGAAGGTTTAATCACATGACCTCCTGCCTCCAACTGCCCTGCCCCCACGCTGCCGTCATCGGTTGTTGAACAAGTTCATCCTCACAGTGCACCGCCTTCCCACACCAATAGGAAAGCGAAAAGACTCTTCATTAGCCAGTTGGATGATTCTTGACTGCCAGTCAAACAGCCGCCTTCCCAGCTCCAATATTTTTATAACGAATAAACAGAAGTGTTCAAAGAAAATGGAAAAACCCCACAATTTTTTTTAATGCCCCTATGATCTTTCTCCAGACTTGCTTCCAGCAGTGTCCTGGAGATTAATCTTCAATTCCTGGAGACTCCAGGCCAATCCGAGAGGGTTGGCAACCCTATTCTTTCCGTTCCTCCCCCCCCGCCCCCGATCTCTCTCTTTCTTCCTCTCTTGCATGCTCCCCCTCTGCCCTCTGCCCTCTGCCCTCTGCCCTCTGCCCTCTGCCCTCTGCCCTCTGCCCTCTGCCCTCTGCCCTCTGCCCTCTGCCCTCTGCCCTCTCCCCTCTCCCCTCTCCCCCCTGCCCTCTAACCGTACTTGAACGGAATACTGCACTTAGTCTTGATTCCCCTTTTGTAACACTATGGAAGATGGACTAGTACTTAAAATAACTCTTGTCTGAAACAAATTGTTTTAATTAGTAGAAATTTATTTAAAGTAAGTTTGTTGGTGATAATCTGCACCTTTTCCCTAAGAACTTGTTAGCCTATATGGAATATTGGGATGTTCTAAAGAGAGAGCTGCAAGTGTGGGCATGTAGAGGCTTGCACTGTGTACTTGCCTGTGCATGCATAGTGGTGCTTTTGAGCAATCCAAGCACCTAGCATTATCTAGCTGACACAAGTTTAGACTAGCTTTTGACTTGAAGGGCCAGGGTCACTCACCCTGGAAGGTATAAAAGGTTCTAATTTTAAGAGTATGGTGAAAAGAAGGGAAATGGGGCTAAGTGGATAGGTCTTACAGATGATGCACTGGTGTCCTGAGCCAAATGACTGCCTTCTGTGCTGTAGACATCTATAATTTTGGTTGCGGCGTGCATGATTTGTTCTTGTTATGCAATGTATCATGGGATGCTGCGGACTACAGGTGTTACACTTAAGCTGACTGTTACTCTACCGTTGAATCTCTACCTTGATTTGGTCTTGGTGGAGTCAACACTCTTTAGGGTGCTTTGGATTTGGTGACTATGCTAGGATTTATGTACCCCATTTTTACCATTATGGCCATTTAGGACTGAGATGAGGAGAAATTTCTCCATTCAAAGGGTTGTGAATCTTTGGAATTCTCTACTCCAGAGAGCTGTGGATGCTCAGTCGTTGCGTATATTCAAGACCGAGATCGATAGATTTTTTGGATACTAAGGGAATCGAGGGATTTGGGGATAGTGCGGGAAGGTGGAGTTGAGGTAGATTAGCCATGATCTTATTGAATGGCAAAGCAGGCTCGAAGATCCGGTCTGGGACAGATAATAGAGAAACATTTCAAATCATTTAGATTAAAATGATGTTCATGTGTGATGTGACAAGATCGTGATATTTGGGAAGTTTGTTGGAACTTGCTAACCGCATTAATTTTGTTTTAACTTTCCATGCCAAATTTCAGATCAAGTGTGATAAATTGCCACAAGATTAGGTCAACTCTAGATGATTATGGAACAGAAGGAGGCTATTTGACTTTTTTTTAGTGATGTTGATTGAGGGATAAATATTGGCCAGGATACCGTGGACAACTCCTCTGCTCTTCTTCGAAATAGTGCCACATGATCTTTTATGTCCACCTGAGAGCAGACGGGGCACTAGTTTAACGTCTCATCTAAAAGATGGCACCTCCAACATTGCAGCACTCTCTCAGCACTGCACTGGAGTGTCAGCCTAGATTTTTATGCTCAAGTGTCTGGGGTGGGACTTGAACCCACAACCTTCTGACTCGGAGGCAAGAGTGCTACCCACTGAGCCATGGCTGACACAGCCATGCCCTGTGACAAATCATTCTGTGCTCCCAACAACTTGCATCTAAAGAAATTTATTCTAACTTCTCTCCTCATTCTCTCTCTCTTAGTGAGGATTCTAAATTGATAACGCTTGTTACTGATTCCCCAACCAGATGCAATAGTCTTTCCCTATTCTTCTTATCAACACCCTTCATCATTTTAAAAACCTCTATTAAATTTCTTGGCCTTTGCTGCTCCAGTGAAAATAATCTCCATATCTCAAGTTAAAATAAAGAAGGCCATTTGATCTAATTTTCCCAGAACTACAGTGCTACTGTCTATCCATCAGCATCTAGCTGTGTTTTCCATGAGTACAGGAGCTTCAGCCACTGTTCCTACCACCCATTCCAGCTGTTGATTGACCTCTGTCCTAAATTTGTCCTTCTACCCCTGAACCTTTACCCATTTGTCCTGCTGTCAAGGTGTATTTGAAAGTATTGTTCTGGGTTTTATCATCTTTTTTCTAAGTTTAAGAGCCCATGCTGCTTCAGTTGTTCATCATAGTGCTTCCCTCATAATATATTCGCTATGGCTAGTGATGAGTCAGCTAAAACTCCATTATCTGTCAAGTTCATGCTTACCCAAGGAAGACCCATGCTTTTTTTTTACTTCAAATGAATTTAGTCACACTGAACTTCACTTGCCACTGATCAGCCCATGTGCAAACTCTGTCTGGCTCTCTGTGTAAGATTTTATCTGCTTCGTAAGAGTGCACATCAGTTCCTCCCTCCACCTCCCAGCTTGGTGATATTTGTGAATTTAACTATCTTGCTTTGAGAGTTCTATTCCAGGTTATAGATGCATATCTGGAGCAAAAGGGTTCTCAGCACTAACCCCTGGGCACCACATTCAATAGCTACCCCTATTGTGATCAAATTCTCCTTACAGCCGCCACCTGTTTCTTTCTCTTCAGTGATTTATTCATTCGCATACATATCTTGCCATTGATGCCCACCAAATTTAGCTGGTAAAGGAACATATTGTGTGTAGTTCTTTTTATCAGAGGGCATTTGGAAGTTGAGTTACGCTGGGGCTAGGGTTGATTTTCATGTACTGCTCTTACTTCTAAATGTTTAAGTATTGATGTGAATTTTGCCAGTACAATGTGTGCTAATGTCCCTCAACTGCTGAGTCCGCCTGTTTGCACAATTATTCATAGCTCTGAGTGCAGATTTAGACGGGCACAGAGAATACACCAGTAGTGGGAGAGGGGAATTGCACGTAGTTGAAATTTAAAGGGATGCAGACAATTAAAGGAAAGTGCCCAAATAAGGGATAGAAATTCTTTCATCCTTTGGATAGGCTCAAAAGGCACTTCAACCCATTGGAAGCCTTTACCATGGGTGAAGAAATAACCGACAAAAGTGAAGGGAAAAGAAACCTGAGGTTTCTGAGACAAGTGCTGGCGTGGTCCAGCACCTATTTGACTTCTGCTGAAGTGAGGTGGTGGTCTTGTTTGCCACTCGACAGCACTAGCTCTAAGTTAGCACTGTAGAATGTCCAGAAGAAGCACGCATGAGTCTGCGGTTAGCCAGTATTGTCACTGGCTGTGTCAACTTCATGATGCCTGATAGCAGCAGAGTTAGCAGCTCTGCATTTGGCCCCTTGCTAATGCAGACTTTAGAGATAGTTCCTCATAGTCCTTACCAGGTAGGTGCGATAATACCTTCAAATACAGCTGGTGGTATCTCGGCAAGTGTGCTCAGTTAGGCTAATAATCACCCTGGCATGCCTTCTTTCATGCAGCACCATGTAAAGCATGATGTACCACTGTGATTGGGGTGCTTCTGAAGAACTATTCAGTTGGTCAGGCTTTCTATCTGTGCCATCAGGCCTGCTGTCATCATCTATTTTGGGAGTTTGAGGTTCCACGCGTGCTAATCACCTGCCCAAGGTGGGGGTATGTGCACAACTGTCCATAAATGCAGGTATGAGGATACTGGCGGGTGAGCAAAAACCCCATTTGATGCAGCTTGACCTACCTGCCCAACCCTCTGTAGATCCTCCTCTTCTTCCTTGAGCAAGCTCTCATATGAGCATTTCCCATTGGGAAATTGATTGGTGGCACAAACGGAAGTGGAATTAAGTAGATGGTAATTACCATCCGAGAGCAAATATTGAGCAATTCAACATTGTAACAACCATTTGATTCACTTGCTGCCTTTTTATCTGTCAGTCTCCTTTTCCTCTTCGCTCAGACTGATGGAGCTGCAGCCTTGTAGGCCTCCGTGGAGACCGAGGCCTACACAGCAAAGTCATTGAGGGCCAGATTGGAGGCAGAGGAGGCGCTACAAAGTCTGGATGGAATACAAGAATGCGATCAAGACAGCAAAAGGCTGGTTTCCATTCTGTACAGTGGGTGTGTTGAAGGAGATCCTCAGCTGTCACGAAGCCTTGTTATGTCTGCATCATACCAATTGACTCTGGATACGCACCACCAGAGACCAATTAAAAATGAAAGCAGCAAAACGTTGATTAATGCCAGGGAGTAATTCTATGAAGAAGTGCTCATCATTGATGGTACTTGCCCTGTGCGTGTACTTGCCAACAGAGTTATCTTTAACACTGTGTTTCAAATGTTTTAAATGAAATGATAATAGTGACACTGGACCCAAAGATATTTAAAATCATGTAAAACCTAATATACTAACATCAAGTTTTCTTTTTCAATGTTAATGTAGCAAAAGATACATTGTGTTATGAGGCGTTGAATAAAGTGTAAGAGGGCATGTGAAATTTTCATGCCGTTATGTACTTGAATGGAGGGGGAGTGGGAGAGACCCACAGTACGATCACAGATTGACAAATTGTATCTTTCCAAACATGGAGAGCATTTTGAACAATACAACATGAGGATGAAATACCAGAAATGAAAAGGTGATTGCTGGAGTTGGTAGTGGTGGCAGTAATTGAAGGTGATGAATTGAGAGCATTGCACAAGAAGTGTATTATACAACACTGGAAACGTATTGGTTTCAGTGTGTGATTTTTTTGTTGTTGTTGTTTATATTGTGTATATTTATACAACTACTAAATTCCCATCCGTCAGCTCAACAGCGATGATGGGACTAAATATAGATTGATACTAATAGTGAAATAAGTAGACTGTCAACACTGTAAATGCTTTGTATTGGACACATCCCACAGTCAATGTTCACTTTTTATTTTCTGATTAATTTCAGTTGGATAAATTGCAACTGTTTAAACCTGGGAGGTGGTCTGAAAGGAACAGTTTTTAGACTTAAAATTTGAGCTGATAATTTTAAAAAAATAGTTTAAGTAACTTCCACTTAATCTTGTGTAAAGGAAACTTCACAACTCTGTGTAAGGAAGTTCCTCTTGCTTTCTGTTCTAAATCACTTGCATTTAATCTTGTATCTGTGGCCTCTCGTTCTTGATCCCTCAGCTACTAGAAATGGTCTGCTTCTATCTACCTTGTCCTATCCTTTCATAATTTAAAACATTTGTCATATTGACCCATAATCTGTGTTCTTTGGAAAAACGCCCCAATTTTTCATATATTTCTTTGTATTTGTATTTCTTCATACCAGGCAGCATTCGAGATCTGCATGATATCCTTCCTATAGTATGGAGCCCAGTATTGCACACAGAACCCTAACTGAAGTCTTATTCAGACTTTATATAGGCTCATCATTACCTCTTGACTTTTATATTCTATACCTAATGTGATAAAACCTAGAATTCCATTAGCTTTTTTTACAGCTTTATCAACCCGAGGTGCTGCTGTCACTGTTCTGTGAACCTGCACCTCAAAATCCCTTTGCTGTTCCACAGCAAGCAGACTCAGTGTATAATTATTGCTGTTGTTTTACTCGAATGTATCACCTGACACTTACTGACACTGTATTCCAGCTTCTGCTTTTCGCCCATTCCCCCATGTTGCAGTTTCATTTGGTCTTCTAAAGAATAAGCTAATTGGCCCCTAATTACCCAGATTAACGCTGTCTCTATTTGTAAAAAAGCGTATGACATGGCCCACTCCAGCCCTCTGGCACACAGCCACGCTCAATAGAACCCTGAAATATAATTTCTAGGGCTTCAGCAATTTCCTCCCTTATCTACCTCTGGATCCTAGAATATAATTTGTTGGGCCTGGTACTTGTCTGTCTTTAGCCGAATTAACTTATCCAAAGTTTTCCTTTTATCCATCATAACATTGCTCATCTGGCTCTCGACCACTTTAGGATTCACCTCTTCTCCGATATCCTTCTCTTTAGTAAAGGCTGATATGAAGTAATTATTAATTGCCACCATTTTTTGATCATGATCTACAAATTGACAATCTTTTCATGGGTCCCAGTTTGGTTTTGACAATTCTCTTTTTACTGACATACTTGTAAAATACTTTGCTATTCCTTTTGATGTTTTTTGAACTTTTTTCCTTCCTACACCTTAGCTTTCTTTATCCTACTCTTAACCTTTTTTTTGCATTTTCATATTTTCCTTTTGGTTTTTCATTTATTATTATTATTATTATTATTTATTATTGCCCTCTTCAATTTTTTAATTTTTTCTAAGCGCTTCAATTATCCATGGCATCCTGATATTAGGGGTAATTTCCTTTTTTAATGGAATATACATATTCTGTACATTTGTGATCTCTCTTTTAACACAAATATTCTACTGTTGCTCTGCAGTCATGTGTACCAATTTCTCCTTTCACTTTCCCCTCAGCCAGCCCACTCCTATTCTCTCTCTCTCATTCTCTCTCTCTCTCTCTCTCTCTCTCTCTCTCTCTCTCTCTCTCTCTCTCTCTCTCTCAAATCTGCCATAATCCAATCTGGTGCACTAGTTTTTATACTGACTGTTTTCCTTTCTCGTTGAATCTTAAACTTTATATTGTGGTCACTACTCCCAAGATACTTAGCCACATTACACTCATCTGCCTGATCTATTTCATTACTCATAACCAAATCTAGCAATACTACTGCCTTTATAAGAAATAACAACAGAAAACGCTGGAAAAACTCAGCAGGCCAGGCAGCATCCGTGGAGAGAGAAAGAGAGTTGACGTTTATAAGGTCTGCTAACCTACTGCTAGAGGAAGGCTAGATATTTTACAATTTCCATTCATTCCCTTTTCTCCATTTGCTCCCTTGATGAGTTGATAATTAAAATCTCCCAGAGCAAAAAATGTGTTACTCATCTCTCTCATTTGATTGCAGATTTTCTACCAACAATTTAGAGGTCTGTTATACACTGCTATAAATGTAACAAACCCTGTTTTTTATCTTTGAGGTCCAAACATATTGACTCTGTCTGTACCACTTCCTTGTCTACATCAGCCCTCTCTACAGCATCTATTCCTTCTTTTGCCAATATTCCGCCTCCTCTAATACAGTTTTTATCCTTCTTAAATATATTGTATTCCAACACATTTATTTTCCATTCTTGTCTAGTTTAGTCTGTTAATGCTATTAATTTTAGATCTTCCTGTAAAAGGATTGCTTCCAGTTTTCCCACTTTATTTCCCACACTTTGTGCAGTCTAATGCAGGCATGTTGATCTATTTTTATGCTTTTTCTAATCGCTACTGCTTTTCATACTTTGTGTGTTGTCTGAGGTAACCCCTACTTTTACTTCCATCTTTTCCCTGTTTATAAATTGTCCATCTGATTTTATTCTTCTACTCGATATAGCTCTTTTGCTAAATTGATTATCCTTTTATCTTTTTCTCCCTTCAGTATGAGCTGATCCTGGTTGTTCTAATTTTCCCAGGCCCCCTCCCTTCCTAGTTTAACTACTTCATTACTTCCCTATTTAACCATTATGCTAATACTTGAACACCATCCCTGTTCAGATGTAGCCCATCCTTGTGGAGTAGTTCCCATCTTTCCCAGAACTAATACCAATTTCCAACAAAGTGGCATATCTCTTCCTAACACCAATACTTGAACCATGCATTGATTTCCATAATCTACCTGTCCTTCCTTTTTCTAGCACATGGCTAAGGAATTAATCATGAGATTACTACCAGTGAAATCCTGCTACTAAACTTGTTTCCTAATCTCCTAAATTCACGGTACAGGATTTAAGGCCTTTCTTTACCTACATCATTGGCTCCCACATGGACCTCGATGACTGATCGCTTTCCCTCCCCCTGCAAAATCTTTACCAGCCAATATGATATATCCCTTACCCTAGCACCTGGAGGAAATAAAGCATCTGGGACGGTCGGTCTGAACTGCAAAAGATTGCATCAGCCCCTCTAACTATTGAACCCTTATTGCGACTGAATTTCTAACTCTTATTAATCTATTCCCCCTTGAGTTTGTTGGTGTCATTGATATTTGTTTGAAGGCCCTGCCCAGAATCATCATTATCCCCACAGGAAGCTGGAGCTTCGAATCCATTTGAGAGCATAAGTTGCTCTGGATGCTCCTGCTCTAACCTTTCCTTCCTGCCTTTCCTCACCTCTCAGATAGTTATTCATCTTTCCTCTTCCACTGCCTACTCCCTGTCTTTCATTGGTATGATTACCCTTTCAAACTCTTCCCCCAAAAACATCTCTAGCTCCCTTATGTGTCAGATTGTCTCCATCTTCTCAAGTTGTGAGGTTTCGAGCTCAAGCAATGTGAGTTTGCTGACACTTTCCACTGATGTGTTTGCTCAAGTCAACATCTGTTGCTCAACACTCTCTCACCTTGCGGGGATGACACTTTACTGCATCTTCCATTTTTAGATTCAGTTAGCTTCTTCTCCTTGAAAGTTTATATTGTTTATGTATAATAGTGAGTCTATTTAAAATCTTCTTTCCCCTCTACACCTTAATTCCCACTTCATTTTAGATGTCCTTACTTTTGCTCTGTTCCCACCTTGCTCCGTTGCTAGCTCGCTCTGTGCTCTTGGCTGAGAGATAGTTGTCCTATCGCAATCATATTCCTTAAAACAGCAAAATATCACAACTGAATTTTTCTTGCAGTACATTTATTGACTTTGTCAGGCACAGTAAGTTGGCTGTAGAACAGCTTGTCTTTTAAAGCAACAGATCATTTTAGGAGTGTACATTAAAGAAAATACTAGTTGATCACTTATGATCATGAACAACATTTTTCAAAGAATATTTCTCTCTTGTAACTATTTCTCTACTTTCCAACTCTTCCATTTTCTCTTGCGCCTGCTTGCTCTCTCTTTTTCTCTCTCCTTCTTTCTCGCCCTTTTTTTTTCTTGTGCCTCTCCCCTCATTTTGCTCCAGCATTGTTGGCTCTCTTTCAGCAGTCTTGACCCCATACTCTGGAACTCCCACCCTAAATACCTTTGCCTCCCCAACCATCCTCCTTTAAGCCAATCCCTAAAACTCTCCTCTTTGACCAAGCTTTTGATCACCTCTCCTAATGTCTCCTTCTTTGGTTCAGTGTCCATTTTTTCCCCTTGCTCCTCTGTTAAATGCCTTGAGATGTTCTGTGTTAAAGATGCTATTTAAATGCAAATTGTTGTCTCTCTGTCGCTTGCTCTTCTTGTGCTCTCCGTCTCACACTTGCTCATGCTCTCTCTCACTCTGTCTCTCCTCTGTCACTTGCTTATTTTCTCTCTCTCTCTCGCTCACATTTTTTCTGTCTCTCATTGTCTCTGTGTTTCTTCCCCCACCCCCTAATCCTCTCTGACTGGGGTGTCTACCTTCTGTTCTTATCTGACCGCCCTTATAAAGAGAGTATGCTAGAAACATTTATGATGGCTTTTCTTTCTCTTGTATGGATCAGCCTGGAGGGGCAAGGGAGAGGTTAAAGTTTCATTTTACCGTTGGCTTCACGAGAAATTCGAGAATCACCCTCCACCTTTTCTGCGTAAATATACTTGATCAATAGATTTACAGAATCCATTCACATTTCGCTTGTTGGCTTTTCTGGCAGTACTTTATACAGTGTTTCATAAATGCACTAAATTTGTCATTATTTTGCTGGTATCCTTTTAAAATAGGTGCATTTGTTTAGCAGCAATATTAAAGAATGCACAGTTTTTGATTTAATGGCCAGAATAATTGTGTTCACAATACTGCACTGTCAAATCACCATATTAAAGATGTCTAATTGTTTTTCTTTCTTTCTTCAAGGTAAAAACTTGTACACAAATGAATATGTGGCAATTAAACTGGTAAGTCAGCAATTGTTGTTCCTGTTCTTTTGCTGTTGTAGTGAATTGGACCTACAGTAATTCTTATTTGACTGTTAGTGCACATTATTGGAAGAAATCTAAGATTTGTGATGGTTATGCTGAAAAGGCAAAGTATTCAAGATGTCCAGATAAAATGTCAGTGTTGCCTACAGAGATTTTGCTTTAATATTTATTCATAAGGTGGGGGTGGGGAAGTAGTTTCAATATGAAGCAGTTTTTTTTAACCGCACTCTAAGCTCGGTATTCGGACAAAGTTTTTGTGTGTCGAGACGTGCGATCTGTTTCTCTTCTGTGGCATTTTAAATCTCTAAATTGTTGGTAGCCACTCTGCTGATGTCACCAATGAAGACAGTCAAGGAGCAGTTTCACTTGAATTCATGCATTTTGGTATCCAGCACCCGAACAGATGCCAATCTGGAGAGATCTAAGCTGGTAGATTCAATACTGTGGTGTCCCAAACCAGTGTGCCCAATTGGATTGATTTACTGAGTTTTTGAACATGGGGCAAGTCTGGATATCAGTGGTGCTGTTTGCTGCTGATCCTTTGTAGTTGATGCCTGAATGGAGCACCCCCATTAAAGTTAGTATTTCCTACAGATAGGATATATTACTTTATGATTTTCTTTTTCCAGAATACCTCACTGAGATGTGTGTTAAATTACAAGTATTCCCCCTACTTCACAGTAATATCCTCGTATATCTGGATAAGATAACATTTTCTTGACTGTTAATGGTTCACGTTTAACATGGATTGGGCACTGCAGGTGCACGGGAAATGGTGAACTGACACGGCATTGTTGCAGCAAAGTTTGAAGTATTTGTTTCATTTGATTAAAAGATCAGATTGAATTTTATCAATTGGTTTGATTAACTTAGAATTGTTGCTTTGTTCAGAATTATTTTTTTTTTTTCATAAGTTCACCACAGAATGTTTTGTATCTTCCTGGATATCCATCACCCCTGTGCTCGCTGACCTACATTGGTCCCTGTCTAGCAACGCCTTGATTTTAAAATTCTCATCCTTGTTTTCAAATTCCTCCATGGCCTTCCCCCTCCCGATCTTGGTAACCTCCTCTAGCCCTACAGTCCCCTGAGATCTCTCCACTCCTCCAATTCTGGCCTCTTGCGCATCCCCGATTTAATCGCTGCACCATTTGCGGCCGTGCCTTCAGCTGCCTCAGTCCTAAGGTCTGGAATTCCCTCCCTAAAACTCTCCTCCTCTCTAGCTCTCACCTCCTTTACAATGCTCCTTAAAACCTACCTTTGACCAAGCTTTTGATCACTTGTCCTCATATCTCCTTATTAGCTCGCTGTCAAATTTTGTCTGATAGTGCTCCTGTGAAGTGCTTTGGGGCGTTGCACTATGGCGCTGTATAAATGCAAGTTGTTGTTGTTGTGGTTTAAAAAAAAAATTGAATATATGTATGAAGTATTGCGCTTGTCTGGGAAATTCTCCATCCAAGTTAACGGAAGTGTTGGTTTTGATAATTAAGGGCTAAAAGCAAGGATCTGATGAGCATTGAAGGTTTTTTTTCCCCAAAGAGATTGCAAGAACCAAATTAAAAGTCTCAGAAGTGAGTCCTGCCACACAGTGAATGAAGATTCAAACTGGAGCACAAGAACAGGCTGAATTTCCTCGGCAGTGGCAAAACTTCTGAAATTAAGACTCTGTTAAATAATGCAGACTTGATCTGTGACAGTTTTTCTTATGTATGTTATTTTTAATATCATTATTATTGTGCTACATATTACTTATGTGTAAATCACAATATTTTCTTTTGCCGACAAACCTTTGGTCTGCGTGGTAACATCTGTGATCTTGAATAGAATTTGGTAGTGTAAATCCAGAAGTGTGATCGGGGTAATTGTTAGCCCCATTGGTTTGCAATGACAGAGTGTAGAAAAAGTACAGCTTCCAGATTGTCACAGGAAGTGAGTGCAAAAGACAAATTTGAAGCATTTGCAACCATCTTCAGCCAGAAGTGCTGAGTGGATGATCCATATCTGCCTCCTCCTGAGGTCCCCACCATCACAGAAGTCTTCAGCCAATTCGATTCACTCCACATGATATCAAGAAACTGCTGAGCACACTGGATACAGCAAAGGCTATGGGCCCCGACAACATCCTGGCTGTCGTGCTGAAGACTTGTGCTCCAGAACTAGCCGCGCCTCAAGCCAAGCTGTTCCAGTACAGCTACAACACTGACATCTATCCGACAATGTGGAAAACTGCCCAGGTACGTCTGGCTAATTACTGCCAAATCAGTCTACTCTCGATCATCAGCAAAGTGATAGAAGGTGTCGTCAACAGTGCTATCAAGCGGCACTGACTCACCAATAACCTACTCACTGATGCCCAGTTTGGGTTCTGCCAAGACCACTCGACTCCCGACCTCATTACAGCCTTGGTCCAAACATGGAAAAAAGAGCTGAATTCCAGAGGTGAGGTGAGAGTGACTGCCCTTGACATCAAGGCAGCGTTTGAACGAGTGTGGCATCAAGGAGCCCTAGTCAAACTGAAGTCAATGGGAATTGGAGGGGGGAAAACTCTCCACTGGCTGGAGTCATACCTAGCACAAAGGAAGATGGTTGTGGTGGTTGGAGGTCAATCATCACAGCCCCAGACATCGCTGCAGGAATTCCTCAGGGCAGTGTCCTAGGCCCAACCATCTTCAGCTGCTTCATCAATGACCTTCGCTCCAACATAAGGTCAGAAATAGGGATGTTCGCTGATGACTGCAGTGTTCAGTGCCATTCGCAACTCCTCAGATAATGAAGCAGTCCATGCCCGCATGCAACAAGACCTGGACTACATTCAGGCTTGGGCTGATAAGTGGCAGGTAACATTCGCGCCACACAAGTGCCAGGCAATGACTATCTCCAACAAGCGAGAGTCTAACCACCATCCCTTGACATTCAACGGCATTACCATTGCTGAATCCCCCACCATCAACATCCTGGGGGGTCACCATTGACGAGAAACTTAACTGGACCAGCCACATAAATACTGTGGCAACAAGAGCAGGTCAGAGGCTAGGTATTCTGCGGCGAGTGTCTCACCTCCTGACTCCCCAAAGCCTTTCCACCATCTACAAGGCACAAGTAAGGAGTGTGATGGAATACTCTCCACTTGCCTGGATGAGTGCAGCTCCAACAACACTCAAGAAGCTCGACAGCATCCAGGACAAAGCAGCCTGCTTGTTTGGCACCCCATCCACCACCTTAAACATTTACTCCCTCCACCACCGGCGTACCGTAACTGCAGTGTGTACCATCTGCAAGATGCACTGCAGCAACTCGACAAGGCTTCTTCGGCAGCACCTCCCAAACTCGCGACCTCTTCCACCTAGAAGGACAAGGGCAGCAGGCGCAAGGGAACACCATGACCTCCAAGTTCCCCTCCAAGCCACACCATCCTGTTTAGCAAGTATATCGCTTCTTTCATTGTTGCTGGGTCAAAAAATCCTGGAACTCCCTCCCTAACAGCACTGTGGGAGTACCTTCACCACACGGACTGCAGAAGTTCAAGAAGGTGGCTCACCACCACCTTCTCAAAGGCAATTAGGCATGGGCAATAAATGCTGGTCTTGCCAGCGACGCCCACATCCCATGAACGAATTTATAAAAAAAGGAAAGTTATTCTTACAGGAACCTTTATTGGACTGAGTAGATGGTTCAAAAAATCCAAAACTATAATATTCCCATTGAACCGAATCCAGGTTGATCGTGATTCAATCACCTGTGCATAACTTATACAGCAACTTCTGTTTGGTACCATCATTCCTTCCTCCAGTCATACACATCTAAAATGAATGGGGTGAATAGCTAACAGTGCTGAATCCATTAAAACTGAAAGACTTGCACATTGTTAAACTATCTGCTTGCTAAGTGGTGGGAAGGATAGCTGTTAAGGAGGGGTAGTTAGGAGTGGGTGACTGAGTACAAAGTAGTCAAACGGAATTTGATCTGTGATTAAATAACCCAACATAACCTCATCTAGTAGAAGAACATTGGTTGCTGGTAAAACATTTTTATTTGAAGTACGCATCATGAATATTAGTAAGAATGTACAACCTTGAACATTTTGCAGGGGTTACATAAGAACATGAGACGTAGGCCATTTTGCCCCTCGAGTCTGCTCTGCCATTCAATAAGATCATGGCTGATCTGATCTTGGCCTCAACTCCACTTTCCTGCCCACTCCCCATGACCCTTGACTCCCTTATCGTTCAAAAATCTGTCTATCTCCACCTTAAATATATTCAATGACCCAGCCTCCACAGCTCTCTGGGGAAGAGAATTCCAAAGATTCACGACCCTCAGAAGAAATTCCTCCTCATTTCTGATTTAAAAGGGTTTCCCCTTGTTCTGAAATTATGCCCCCTAGTTCTAGCTGCCCCCACGAGGGGAAACATCTTCTCTGCATCTACCCTGTCAAGCCCCTTCAGAATCTTATGTTTCAATAAGATCCCCTCTCATTCTTCTAAACTCCAGTGAGTATAGGCTCAACCTTTCTTCATAAGACATCCCCTTCATTGTTGGTGTTGGAACCCATATTCAAGGTTGAGGTGACCTTTGTACTAATGGTGTATCTTGTGAAGTGTATGGAGCTGCTCGTCAGCTGAATAATGTGAATGTGATGGTTGCAACCTTACTATCTCTTAAAGGAACATTGAATGGTTAGAGTTGGGGTCAAATTGTGACTGAACCTGTGCATGGTTTTTCGATATTTTGCTTTTGCACTGCAACATCAAGCAGGAAATAACTTGCATTTATATAGCGCCTTTCACAACCTCAGCATCCCAAAGTGCTTCACAGCCAAGGAGTGTGGCTGAGTGGAGATATGAAATTACTTTGATATATCTAAATAAAATTCAATACAATTTAATGCTCGGGCCCAGAACCGGGCCAAAACTTGGATATATCGAGATAGTCAATTTGTATGATGTGTCAAGATTTCACTATGTTACAGTTCAGTGTTCTGCTTGTGGTAAACTGGGCAGCTGTTGCTTCCATGGTGCTTTCTGTGCATGTGTACCTCGGAGTTTGAAATGTTATACCTGGTAATAGATACACTTCAATTAATGCCTTCAATGACTGGTGCGAATTTAAAGCCTCAGCATGTTATACAGAGCTAAGGAAAATCTTGTGCAGTGCTCTCTGTACTGTACTGTTATGAAATAGGGTAAATGTGATTGCCTTTTTTTTGACAACTTTATCAATGAGCAAACCTTCAAAACAAATATCAGATGTACTAAGTTGACAGTGGGCGCAACATCCAGTTCTAATTGGATCTACCAGCACAGTTTGAATATTTCAAAATCAGTCACATAGCTTGAACCAAAATACAAATTTCAGATGCTTGGTTCAATACTGCATATTATTGTGTGCAAACTGTACCTCTTGCAGGGATAAGTGCATCCTACCAACACTGACCTCCGCAAAGTGAAGGACAATGAGGTGGCAACTGACTGCTCTCTCAAATGTGAGAGACTTTAATTCAACAATTTTAGATCATAACCTCAGCTCCAATCACATTTATATTTTATTTTATCCACCCTTTTATTTGTCCCCCCCACCTTTTTTTTCCTCCTAGAAGCTGGCAGCTGTCCTCCATTCTGCCAGTGGATTTCACACTTCATTCAGCCTTAATCTGTCACATTAACACCACCTCTAGCCTTGCATATCTCTTAATGTCTCTTAATGTCTCTTCATCTCCTCCTTTGTTCCTTTATCCCCTCCCCCTTTTCCCAGCTTTACCCTGGCCTTAAATCTATTTGATTTCCAGCTCTTCCCAGTTCTGATGAAAGGTCATCGACCTGAAACGTCAACTCTCTTTCTCTCTCCACGGATGCTGCCTGGCCTGCTGAGTTTTTCCAGCGTTTTCTGTTGTTATTTGAGAGACTTTAATCCCTGCTGAGTCTAGTTTATATACACACAGTAAACTATTATGTATAATCTGCTCTGCTAAAATATCTATCCTCAATACAGTGTGCCACTCGATTTATTAAAACACAAATGAGCTGCATTGTGGTCAAAGCTACTTGTGAAATATTTGCTGTGTTTTGCAGCCTCTTGTGGGGTATTCTTGGTGCGATCTGGTACTGCAAATAGGAGCTGGGAAGCAAAAGAAAGAACTGTTCAATTCGTCATGGTGCCAATAGCATTAAATTGAACAGCAGGAAAGCTTAAACAATTCCATGTACAGAAGTGTCAACTTTGAGGTTGAACATAGCAGCATTTACTGAAAACAACAACTGCTTGCTTTTTTTCGCACCTTTAACGTGTTAAAACGTCCCAAGACGCTAGGTCTTTTATAAGTCACTGCATTTCACTGTGAAGTGCTCTGAGACTCATTGATGCAACATAAGTGCAAATATTATTATGTCCCTTTCTTGCATGTTTAAACTAATATATCTTTTTTTAAATTTAGGAACCTATGAAGTCCAGAGCACCACAACTTCACTTGGAATATAGGTTCTACAAACAGCTGGGATCTGGAGGTAAATGTAGATATAATACTCTAATCGTCACAAAATCTTGCTAATTTGTTAATGAACATTCCTGAAGAGTCTCAGTGACTTTTTTTGTTGAAAATTGTGGTGACTACTGTGTGTGTGATTTGATGAGAGGCAATTAGAGGGTTTGTTTTAATCTAAATTGTGCTTGAAGAGTTGTAGTTTTTTTAAAAATGGTTCTTCACTCAGATTGATAATGAGAGTTACAAAGTGTTTTGAAGAAGTGTGGTCTTTTTGTTTGGTTTGGTGAAAATGTTGTAGATCCAGTTGACCACTGTTTAGAAAAATAGTTTTAAAAGTGCATGTAATATAGTAACAGTATTGTCTGTCGGATAGTCCTCGTGTGTCAGCTATGGCTCAGTTGGTAGCACACTCGCCTCTGAGTCAGGAGGTTGTGGGTTCAAGTCCCACTCCAGGGACTTATGCACATAAAGCTAGGCTGACACTCCAGTGCAGTGCTGAGGGAGTGCTGCACTGTCGGAGGTGCCGTCTTTCAGATGAGACGTTAAACCAAGGCCCCGTCTGCTCTCTCCGGTGGATGTAAAAGATCCCAAGGCACTATTTCGAAGAAGAGCAGGGGAGTTATCCCTGGTGTCCTGGCCAATATTTATCCCTCATTCCACATAACAGATTATCTGGTCATTATCACATTGCTGTTTGTGGGAGCTTGCTGTGTGCAAATTGGCTGCCGCGTTTCCCACATTACAGCAGTGACTACACTCCAAAAGTACTTCATTGGCTGTAAAGCGCTTTCAGATGTCCGGTGGTCGTGACAGGTGCTATATAAATGCAAGTCTTTTTTTTTCACCACCTATAGCAGGTGCATTGATGCTAACGTGATTTGTCCACTGCACGGATTGAGTGGTTTAGATGATCAAAAAGTTCTGACGCTAATTAAACCTTAAAATGGACAAAAACAATTATTTCAAGAGAACCTGTGCATAATGACATTGAGACTTGGCACAGAAAAGCTATACTCTGATTTAATCTGTATTGTTTGTTTGCTGTATGTTTCTTCTCTCGCAATGATTGCCTGTATAAGAACAGCAAGGCAGTAGCAGAGGAACTTGAACTCCACTGTTGGGGTAGCAGATGACAAACTAATACCAAAGAAAAAAATTGTCTACTGGATAAAGATGGTTGGATTAGCTGTACCTGAATTGCTTAGTTATTTATTTGGAAGTACACCTTAACGAGGTGCAAACTACTTACTGAACACCAGTGTCTGCCTGAAATAGCCGGCACGCTTAAAAAGCTGTAAGGAGTGACTTTGTAATTGACAATAATGGTAACGGTAATTGGAATTGGTTAGTGCGATTTGCCTGATTTTAAACATGGGCAGTTTAAGGGGTGGGGACTGTATGATTGAGCAAATAACATTACTGATTGGTATCTCATAATTGTGTGATGGTGTGGACCCATCGGATCTCAAAACTGGCCCAAGTTAAATACAAAATACCACTGACCAGATTGCTGGGGAGGGAGGAGAAAAATTCGGACAGTTTTTGGCTGCCATAATGGCTTTCCATTACCCAGCCCCAGGTATTTTGCCTACTCTGTACTCCTTCCTGAATCAGCTCGGGTTTCTGCTCCACTCCTTCTTTGGTCCACCTTGGGTGCTTTGACCCCTCTCCATCCCTCTGCTGTTGAGGCCAATGTTAGAAGCTCCATCTGTGCTCCATACCTTCCCTTCCTTCCACTGAGGGTCTGCCTGGGTACTCCAACTCCACACCCTTCTCCCTAGCAGTAATTTTAGGAGTAGTCCTGCTCTTGTCATGTTTGTGTTCCACCTCTTGTGTTGGGGGTACTGACGGGTTCTGTTGTAGACCTGGAAGGAGATTTTTAAATGAGCGTACAGGCCTCCTCAACTTAGAGACCGGTAGATCAGCTGACTTGCTGACTAATGCTCTGCTGCTTGTAACAGTTGGAACTGTGAAGCAGCAGGATACGTGCTCAGAAAATCAGTTGATATGCCAGTCCTGATGTTGACTGTGCTTGTGCCTATTCAACGTGCACTGCCCCTCTTCAGCAGCAACACCGTGCATCCCTGATTCAGAAGCCTGCAAACCTTTCTATACCCCCAAAATACAAAGAGGCCAGCATCACTTTCATCTACCCACTTCTTTCACCTCTGGATTTCAAACCCTGCTCTGCTTAACCCCCTCTCCTCTCCTACCTCAGCTTCACTTTTTAG